>CALYDF020008209.1:0-11819 GCA_944474145.2 Dicrocoelium dendriticum | reverse complement strand
CACACAGACTGTGAGCGCTCCCTCGGAGGTAAATATGGCCACGATAATACCTCACCCGGTCAAAGTTAGTTCTGCGTCTAAACTGAAGAAAAGAGCTAGACGATCCAACCGCACTGCAGCCTCTGTGACTCTAAACCCACTGGGTCACCTCACTCCCATCAGTGGGCAAGCCTCAAACATGCCTGCGTCCACTTCTCCAACCATAGACGCTTCACTTGGAGATTCAGCCATGACACCGATAGCTCACAGCCGAAGGAAATCCGGTGCAGATAACAAACAGGTAACGTACGCATCGATTGCATCCACAAACACACCGGGAGCGACACAAACAAGTTCATCTTCAGTACCGAGCAAGCGTGGCCCAAAGCAGCTTTCACCGTCAAGTCCAGTGGTGCCCTCTAAACAACCTGAATTGCCGGCAAAAAGTATAAAGCCAACACTTGCTAGACAAAACCACGCTGCGCTAACTCTCGTGTGCACCAATGTTCCCGAATCCAAATCTGGCACAATAAAAGGCAAGTTGCAAGACGATCGCAACCAGTGGAGTTCCATCTGCGAGGCGATTGGTATTCGGGTTGAGCCTGCAGTGCTGCAACGCTTAGCACGTCACCCGACCTCAGTGCACTCTGGTGAACCTCGAATTCTTCGAGTAACTCTAAACTCAGCAGATGAGACAGAGGCTGTCCTGCTCTCAGCAGTTCGTCTTCGCAACTCACCGAGCGGAGTGCGCATATTACCTGAGCTACCTTGGAAAGACCGCACAAAAGAAGCAGTGGAGCAACGCGGTATTGCTACTAGGGATAGCAAGAAAACAATATTTGTTCATGGTGTTCCCGAGCTCCTGCATGCTTTTGATCACGATGCACAAACACATGACCGCGAGCAGTGGTGCTACATCCGCGAAGCACTATGTTAACAATGTTATTGCCAAATCCCTAACAAGAGTTCCGTTATCACCTAACTACAAGGGCTGCGGTCCAAGGCTAATGAAGGTAATACTACACTCCGAGGGAATGACGCAAGTTCTGTTGGATAGCTGGTTAAAGTTTCGAGCTAGGTTGCCAACAGAAATACGGCTAAAGGCAGCAGGTGAACGACCAAAAGTCGGAAGAAATTCGATGGAACTTGCAAATCCTGCAAATACTTTATTTGCACAGTCCTTCGGAGAGATGGACACAACAGCGCCCACGTCACACAGGAGGACCGAGCACAGCACGAGTGAAGCATCAGTTCAGGAACGCTCAATAATAATCATGAAATACACAAACCAAAAAACGATTAATTGCCGGCCACCTAACGGCCGGCTTAAAAGCGAACACAAACTTGACATCCACCAATGAACTCCTAACCACAAAAGCCCTATCTTGCATGTACACAAACGCTCAAGGCCTTCGAAGCAAGTTGGCCGAACTTAGAGAACTCCATGCCTCACAACCACGAGACCTCGTCATGATTACGGAGACATGGTTAAACCCTGAGATAACCGACTGTGAGATCAAGTTACCCGGTATGTCGCTGCTTCGGACCGATAGAACCGGAATGGGTGGCGGTGTGATTCTTTACTATAATACAAGCCTCCGATGTGAAGTTATCGATCACCCGGAAATCCGAGCTCCCGATTTGCTTTGGTGCCGCCTTTGGTTGTGAAACAAGGACACATGTCTACTAGCCGTGGTTTATCGCCCGCCAAACTCAACATCGGAATTGGACTCCAAACTGTACCACGTTTTTCAGTTTGCTTTGAACAAGTCCTACACCCACATTCTTATCGCGCGAGACTTTAACGTGCACGACATAGAAACGCCGGCAACTGACGGTACGCAGTTTAAAGCCTGTTTGCAAGAACTTATTGCTAGCCACCCTCTTTACAACCACGTAACCTCTCCCACCAGATTTCGAACTTCTAACAAGCCGTCGATACTGGATCTTGTGCTAACTAACGAAGAACTCATGGTTGGCGGGATAGTTACAAGCACACCACTGGGTCGTAGTGATCATGTCACTCTACTCTTTGATTATATATGCTATGCCGAGTACCCGGAAAAGGAGGAGGATAAAGTGCACACTGTCACGCACTACAATGTGTTGTCCAAGCTTGTTAAGGATACATCTTGGACTTTCTTATTCGAATGCCCCCCAGATCTGGCCTGGGATATGTTTACAAGGACTTTGAGCACACTGGTAGCGCAAGCATCGGAACAGAAGTCCTTCCAACCCAAAAACCAGAGTAAGTCATTTCTGAGGAGCAGAACACGTAAATGTATGTCCCGGAGGGATTTGGCATGGCGAAATCACCAGGGTTGCCCGAATGCCGAAACCTGGACTGCATACGTGACACATCGTAACTTCTGTGTGAAACTGATCCGCGAGGACAAGGTCACGCATCAGCAGAAGTTAATGAAGCGATTCTGCACTAACCACAAACTCCTGTACAGACACATTAACGGCCTTCGAAAGGTAAAGCGAGGGGTTCCGGCGCTAGTCACGGCTGATGGATACACGCGGTCAGCAATGGAAGCAGCTGATCTCCTACGGCTTCAATACTCCCAAACGTTCCAACAAGTGTCGAGCCCAAACATTCGCCTCATTTCTAATACTCCACCATCTGGTTTAGAAAACATCACCTTCACTACGGAGGCTGTGTTGAAGAAGTTGTTATCCTTACGTATCCACAGTTCTCCCGGAGCTGATAACATCCGACCAAAGGCTCTACAGGCAGAAGCTAGTGATCTAGCAGAACCACTGGCTGTTTTCTATCAGCGATGTCTAGAGAAAAACCTTATTCCACCAGTATGGAAGCAAGGGGTCATCACTCCTATCCATAAAGGAGGTAGCCGCACTGATCCCGCAAACTACCGTCCAATAACACTACTTCCCGTACTATCCAAAGTGATGGAATCAATCATCGCAGACGAGCTGATGCAATATTTGGAAAGCCACAGTTTAATAGTCCCAGTGCAACATGGCTTTCGTCAAAAGCATTCGTGTAATACTAACCTATTAATTGCACGTAATAGCTGGACTGAAGCTGTTGATGATGGAATAGGAGTCGACGTCATCTACCTGGACTTTTCAAAAGCGTTTGATCGTTTAGACCACCGAGTTCTCCTTCAGAAGCTTTGGAACTACGGCATTGGCGATCCAATCCTGAGTTGGATTAGCAATTTTCTACAAGAACGACGGCTAGTCGTGAGAGTCCGAGAATCATTTTCTCATGCAATCGACGTGACGTGTGGAGTACCACAAGGCTCGGTTCTTGGACCTCGTCTATTCTTGATGTTCATTAACGATTTGGCGAGATCAATTACTTCCGATTTCTTATTTTTCGCTGATGATATCAAGATATGGCGAAGGATCAGAGGACCGGATGACCATGAACGGCTCCAGTGTCGAACTGGTCAGTTCAAAACGCTCTACCGTTCAACGTAGACAAATGTCGCGTAGTACAATTACGCCATAGACATAACTACACCTACATACTTGGGACAAAGGAATTGCAGAATAGCTCCCAGGAACGTGATCTTGGTGTGATCGTAGAGAGCGACCTCAACTGTTCAAAACAGGCTGATGTAGCTGCGAAAAGAGGCAACCAGCACGTCGGCATGCTGCGAAGGGCATTCGGGAGATTTGACCCATCAATCTTCCCAATGATGCTCAATTCCTACGTGCGCCCGCAAGTTGAGTACGCAATC
The DNA here is from genome assembly GCA_944474145.2 of Dicrocoelium dendriticum. Taxonomy (NCBI): domain Eukaryota; kingdom Metazoa; phylum Platyhelminthes; class Trematoda; order Plagiorchiida; family Dicrocoeliidae; genus Dicrocoelium; species Dicrocoelium dendriticum. The sequence goes on along the minus strand of CALYDF020008209.1, from coordinate 8,127 downwards.
CAAGCTTGGCAACCTTGGTTGAAACGCGACCTAGAAGCGATAGAGGCACCACAACGGAGAGCAACCAAGAACGTGATGGGCCTGCGGTATCACTCTTACCACCGAAGGTTGAAGTTGTTGGGAATTTTCAGCGGACGCCATCGAAGGCTGCGCGGCGATCTCATATTAACGTATCAAATATTGAGTGACCCCAACCACGTATGCCGCCATTTGCTGAAACTTAGCCACAACACGCAGCTCAGGGGTAACTGCTTAAAGTTGAAGGAACGATACAGCCGTCTAGAGTGTCGACGGAATTACTTTTCCCTTCGAGTTTGCAAACCATGGAACGCACTCTCAGACTCAGTAGTATCCTCTCCTACCCTGGATGTTTTCAAAAAACGATTAGATGTTGCCCTCAGCTCCCAACATTTTGTTACCTAAGCTCCTCTGTTGTGGATTACGCCAAGCATGTTTTCAACAGGACTAATGTATCAAATGGACCTAAGTGAGCGACCATACTTTATTTTCTCACTCCTTACCTCAACTATCACAGCGCCCTACTGTCTTTCTGAATGTTTACGCGCGATATTTCTTTTTCCTTTTACACTGATGTTAAGTATCAAAGTATTCATCTCGGCAGACGTTCGATAGATGACCCACACATATTTTAATTGCATCATATTCACCGCTACCATCCTACGGGACATGTCAAGCACTTGCTTTTATCTCGTGATAAATCATTGTTCATTGTTCATTGCTTTGTTGGTGTTATTCTTATCTCACAAATCGAAACCAGGTAGTGCACTTTTAGATGGCACCTCGAAACCAAACACACGTTGCAGTGCGATGATACAGGGCAGCGCGAGAGTCTATTTGCTCTGTTTTAATCTAGTAACAACGTCTTCATTGCTTTCCTCTATTACAGCTGGCTAGTTTACAAATTACAAAAACGTGTTCATACACTTACTGTATGCACGCAAGTAATATGATCGGCAATAATCAATGTGACGCGTCTCCTTAGATCATGGTGTTCCAATTGAACCATGGCATTACCGGCTAATGTTTCACCTGGTTTGCTACAGCCACAAGGTTGATTATAGGACATTAACAGATACTATTCAAGTCATCCACCATTCTAAATTCATGTTCATCTCGGACCACGCTGAAAATGCCATGGTCAAAGCCCGATTGATAACAAATTTCTCGTTAAAGCCTTTGAATTGATAGATTCACTAAATATTATGCACAAAATGTTTAGTGAAATGCGGCTCCATTTTATATTGCAATTACTTAAACTGTTAGAGAACCTGCTTAGTCGTTTACCAAAGGGCACCCCTGGATCTCAAGCCCACTGTCCTATGGGGACGGCTTCTATGCACTTTAACTGAAACTGGATCGAGCGCACCAGATATAATATATCCACCCTTTCTCTGATGCTATAGGCAACGGAACACACTCCTCTAACTTACGTCTGTGACAAGAAGAATAAAAACAAGATACTGCAAATAGGGGAACTTTGTGTTAGTGGCAATCATGTGAACAAAGATGCCTTGATACGATTTTCCAAATTGCCACTGTGGATTATAAAGCGTGCACGAGACTTTTGGACCAATCTTCGTAATGCAGCCCTGACTCGCATTATACAATGACACTCATTTTGCGCCTATACAATACCCGGGCATTTTCAACAATTGTCCGGTCATCCAATCAACAGTTTATGTTGAACAATAAATATGCGTACGCATGCAGCTGCGTTCAGAGCACGCACAATGACGTGTAGAACCGTGGATTTCGATCTACTGTGTATTGATTTGCAACGGAGTCAGAAGACTCCAAACTCCACAGCGTCAGAGTTCGTCGAGAGAAGGGTGTAGACAGACCACATGAACTAGTCGAATGATCGATAACTTTGGGTCACTATGCGGCACGCTGACCATCGTTCTTTGGGGCAAATTAAACCAGCGCACACGGTAACTTGGCAGTAAGTACGGACGGGAAGGAAAGGTTGAAGAAATGTATGTAGTGGAATGATCGATATCTGTCGTCCGGCCGTGGTGATTGAGACGAAAACAGCAGCACAAACTGCAAGAAACAGTGGATCAGCACGGGGTCTAATGTGATAGAAGTGGGATATCGCGTATTCCGACGAATATACACGAGATTCTCAACTGCCGCTGTTCCAACCGATCTGGGGACAGTTAACGCTCTAATTTTTTCTCCAAAACCAACAACTATGTGCCCATTTAAATAGATAGACCAACCTGGACCTGAGTAGTAAATGTTCGATGGGACTTCTTTTTCTTAAATTTGCTGACAAAGCACAGCTATGACTGACTAATTGTAGCCTTAAAATCAGCTACCAACTAACCACGTTAGCAAAAATGTATTACTTTAAGTTAGGCCTTTCATATTAGATATACTAGCATTCATTTTAACCGTTTGCATTTAATATTGACGCACACCGTTTCCAACCCCACTGGGAAACTGCTGTCACTCTTTCTATGTAATGCTCATTATGTGGTTCATCTCATTTTCAAGCTAACATAAATAACCTAAAAACCGAACACAGCTTATGGAAACGCTATGCATTTAGTTTAGAAACTTGGATTGGGTTAACTTTTCTTCTCTGTTGTGAACAATGGATCGGGATACGTCCGTTCTTACAAAATAAGCACGGATTGCGGCTGCAAAATATAAGCAAAATTCCAACCAATCCTAGGCAAACTTGCGCCGACCACACCATAGAGTAAAACTTTCTCATTACGAACGCCTTGAGCGGATTTCTTCTTAAAGCAGTTAAAGAAAGTACTACCTAAACTAAAATTAACATTTGATTTCGCCTTGTTCATAAGGCAGGACAAGCTTCTTGTTGAAGGTGAGTTAACATGCGCACGGAGATTACTGACTAATGACAAACGAGCTATGAGATCAGGGAAAAATCCAGGGACTTGCTAAAAATGATGTGAACACCACATGAAATCCAACGCAATACAGTTTAGCCAATAATCTTTACACAAATCCCTGACTTTGTGTCTTAGCACAATAGCAAATGCTATAAATAATCCATTTCACCGTTCTAGATGACCTACCTTCCTCGGACAAGCCCATTAACATTGTGAAACTGCGAGCTGTGCTTGTCGTCTAGGGATAGGCAGCGTGTAGACCTACTACTAAGCTGTACACTGCTTAACTTAGAGGCTTTGTGGCTACTGAGATTGAAACTGGGACTGAAATTTCTTTTCGACAATGCACCGACTTAGTGCTCCCCACAGTAGTATACAGTTTAATCAGGATGGAAGGCATGACATCATGAATAAGAAATATTCGCTTTCTACAAGTAGAACTAAAACAAGGATACACAGGAAGTTTTAGCTGGAAATTACTCGGACATCTGGAACAGGATACCTACTAAATTACGACTCTGTGAGGTTAAACAATCATTTGAAGAAATGCTGAACAAGTACCTCAAGGTGTTTTAAGTCAAAGCTTTGCTGAAACTGGATTACCGAATGGAAACAATGTATGAATAAGGGGTTGAAGTATAGATACCCGGTTACAATCTTACAACCTTCGATTCTCTAAGCCATTAAGCTTTTGTCCATTCTAACATCACTTTATCATGCTTTCCGCCATGCAACCAGATTGTTCCTTTCTCTCTTTACATTTGCTATGCAATGCTAACAGTTATCTCTGTTTTCCAGAAGAAACAACTCGAGTACCCGTGGCAATTCTTGATGCTCTGCGAAGTCCATTTTCTAAATCATTTACCCTACTACTCTAGTGCATGGAGCTGTTGAATCTATCACAGAATCGTTTGGAGAACTGTACTTTATTTTTATTTGTATGTAAACTTAATGTACAACCGGAGGCAGAATTTGTCATATAGCCAACACATTTAGCAATATTTTTACTTCACTTCATGCTATACTTCACTATTTAAGTATTGCCCACGGCTGAACCGATTTCAGGAGGAGATGGAATGAAGCTTCCGGATTATGTATTACACACCTTTGTGACGAATTATCACAGACGTATTAATGGGAAAAAATAGGCCTACTCAAGTCAAGTTGGCAAATGTGTTGTACTCGAAAGAGTCAGAAGCCGAAATCGGCTGAAGGGATTTAAAGATTTTAAAAAGTGAAAACGGAGATCTCATTGACCTCTGCGAGCCTATTCTTCACTATTTATAGCAACTACCCATCGCAATGAGGCTGGACCTTACCGTGGTGCGATGGTTTGTGTGCCTCAGCTATCCATTGAGCTGCGCTGGGTGGTGCTTTTGCACCTTCAGAGTCACTCATACCAGATTGGTCAATGGTTAGAGGTCAGACAAACTCAGCCTCCTGGTCCTCCAGGTTGGGGGTTGGAATGAGGGTGGCACCTTATTCCTTAAAATGGACTCCTTGTAGCCCAACGCCAAACGCGCTGCCTTGCGGTCAGGTTTTTGAACCAAAGACTTTGGTTGAGAACCCTAATCGTTCTCCTGTCTAGGCCTGGGCAACCTGACAGTATCCTGTCCACGCAATACTATGAATTTTCCTTCAAACAATTTCTTGATGCTCTGGCCACTGCAGAGGATAATCAACGGTGCCCTATCTGCTGCATCGAGCAGGGTGGATAGGGGTTTGGATGCTACTTCTCAAGCCTTCCCGTCTTCTTATTCTCCCTCTTACGCTTTTTCACTCTTACCGTCCCCTTCCAACTTCACTTATATCCCCCAAGTTTTCAACCCCCGATTCTTGGCCCTCCCCCAACATGCTTTGCTAGGCATTTACCTTCTAATTTCAACTCACATGTGAACGCGGAGCGTCACTCCTCTCCTGTCGACAAGCCCATGTCCAACCAAGCGGTCCAATCCAGTTCATCGGCTTCCATTTGGAGCTCTCGATCCTCCTTCAGATTGGCATGCCTCAATGTACGCACACTGCTACAAATCGGTCAACAGGCAGCACTTGCCCGAACATTGGAGACCCTCTCGATCGATATCTGCTGCTTATCAGAGACCCGCCTGCAAGACTCGAGCACTGTGCTCGCTTTGTGATCCCCTTCAGGGGACGCAAGCAGTATTTTCTCCTTGCGCCTATCCGGTGACGATGCAGCTTCGAGCACCGGCCAAGCCGGTGTTGGTATTGCCCTGAGTCCCCGGGCTGAAGCTGCTCTGGTTGATTGGATTCCAATCAGTAGCCGGATGTGTGCGGTCCGGTTGGCTGGCTCGTTTAAAGCTTCGAAGTCGCGCGGGACTAATAGATGTCTATTCATCATCGCTGCCTATGCGCCCACAAACTGTAGCGATGATTCAGTAAAGAACGACTTCTACCGCCAACTGACCCAGCTCCTTCGCCACAGAAGAAGCACGGACACTGTTGTTCTGGCGGGGGATATGAACGCACAAGTTGGAAAGTTGTCCACTGATGAACTGCATCTGGGCGGTCAACACGGTGTAGGCTCCCGTAATGATAACGGTGAGCGGTTACTTCATTTGTGTGAAGATGCTCGCTTATTTCTTGCGAGCACTAATTTCCGACACAGCACCCGCCGAAGGGTGAATTGGCGCCCACCAACCTCGAACCAGCCTTGCACGCAGATCGATCACATTGCGATAAGTTACCGCTGGAGAGGCTGCATCCAGAATTGTCGCTCGATTTGGAGCACATGTGTGGACACCGATCATGCACTTGTATGTGCTGACATGCGGATGCGTTTTGGCAGACGCCCACGACGACGCTGTGAGCGTATTGACACCAGCCAACTGACAAAACCAGCTGTTCTGAATGCGTATCGAAGTACGCTAACATGCGAGTTGAGCAAGCGCTCACAGGAGACAATTGATGGTCACTGGTCACATGTTCGCCAGACCTTACTAGCAGCAGGCAAAACCTCATGTGGTATGTCTAATAGCCAACATGGACATTGGGTCTCTTCGCAGTCTCTGGAACTTATAGATGCTCGCCGGCAAATCCCGGCTGGAAGCGAGCACAATGAAACTCGCAAAGAGCTCCGGGCAAAACTCCGTGCTAGCCTGAAGAGAGACCGCGAATCTTGGTGGTCTCATCGTGCGTCAGAGATGGAAGTGGCCGCTGCCCTTGGCAACCATCGTAAGTTATTCCGTCTGATACGGGAAACGGGCAGCAGGAGACCTGGTGTTAGTGAAACTATACGTGACGAGAGTGGACAGCCTATCCACAATTTGTCAAAACGTCTGGAGCGTTGGGCTGAGCATTTTGAAAAGCAATTTAATCGGCAAGAATTGTTCGATTCGCCGGTCACTGATCGCCCCGCTCCGTGGGCTGTCCCTTTGGATCCACCCTCTCGCTCAGAAGTCGAACGTGAGATCGGACTGTTGAAGTTGAACAAAGCCGCGGGACCAGATGATCTTCCTCCAGCCCTCTTCAAATTTGGAGGCTCTGCTCTTGTTGATGCTTTGCATGAATTACTAGTGAAACTGTGGGAGCAGGAAACTGTCCCAACCGACTGGAGCCGCTCCGTTATTGTTCCCATCTTCAAAGGCGGCTCGCGCTCGGAATGCGGCAACCATAGAGGAATCAGTCTGATCTCCATCGCCTCCAAATTACTCGCGTCCATAATTCTCCACAGACTGACTGGCGCTCGTGAAAGCCAGATTCGTGAGGAGCAAGCCGGGTTTCGTCGGGGTCGTGGCTGCATCGACCACATCTTCACCTTGCGTCAGTTGTTGGAGCACCGTCACACATATTGGCGGCCCACCGTAGTCGTGTTCCTCGACATCAAAGGTGCCTTCGATTCGGTTGATCGATGTGCCCTTTGGAATTGTCTACTCAGGAAAGGTGTGCCCGAGAAATATGTAAATATTATCCAAGCATTATATGCGCGTAGCACGGGCAGAGTAAGGGCTTACAGCAGGCTGTCGCCACCCTTCAATATCTCCAGCGGTGTGAGACAAGGATGCCCGCTGTCACCTTTCCTATTCAACTTCGCTATTGACGAAGTCATGGAGATTGCATTTACAGGACATGACTTGGAAGGTGTGGAGCTACTCCCAGGAGAACGACTTCTTGACTTAGAGTATGCAGACGACATTGCCCTCATCTGTGACAGCTCCCAGACGTGTCAAGCCGCGCTGGACAGATTAGCACTGGCTGTCAGTCGCTTCGGGCTTTGCTTTGCACCACCGAAGTGCAAAGCGTTCCTCCAGGATTGGCAGGGTTCGCCCCCTGTGCTGACCCTTGGTGGGGATCAGCTAGAAGTCGTTCAGAAATTCAATTACCTGGGAAGTTGTATCAGCGCCCTTGGGATCGAAGACGAGATCACGAACCGCATAGCGAAAGCTCGAAGTGCTTTTGCTAACCTTCGCCACCTATGGCGACGGCGCGACATTACTCTCGCCCTGAAGGGTAGAGTGTACAATGCAGCGGTACGTTCGACCTTACTGTACGGTTGCGAACCTGGCCCCTAAGATCGGCGGACATGAAGAGGCTACTTACGTTCGACCATCGGTGCCTTCGCAGTTTGGCTCACATCTGGTGGGAACACCGCGTGAGTAACGAGCGTGTTCGACGCCTTGTTTACGGCCTAGGAAAAGGGAATGAACCGCTCAGCACCGTCATTTCACTCACCAGGCTCCGATGGCTGGGCCACGTGTTGCGCATGCCAGCCCACCGACTCCCTCGACGTGCGTTGTTTGCTCACCGGGGATGTGGGTGGAAGAAGAGGAGAGGTGGCCAAGCGATGACTTGGTCCAGAGGAATGAAGGCCCTCACTTCGGAGCTGGCCTCAGTTGGAGCTTCACGGCTCCCTGGTTGGGGTCCAAAAGACGGTGAACACGTTTGGCTGGATACACTTGCTGATATGGCAAGGAGCCGACCTCAGTGGCGTTCCTGCTGTGAGTTTCTTTGTCCCTCCCCATCCCTTTAGCCTCCCCCTCCATCTACGATCTTATTTCGTAGGGTAAAACGTAATTAAATTTTTGTTTTTGCCTAGTAGCCGGCTAGTAGCTTACCGGAACGATGCGTATCCGTTGCTGGTAGCTCAGCTGGCATTCAACTGTCGTATTTATTTTTCCTTTATGTATTGTATGTATGTATGTATTTCCTTTATGTATTGCGGTACAATAGCGGAGGTGTTTTACCATCTCTAGCTGACATGTATAATGATGATGAATGATGATGA
>CALYDF020008208.1:0-11862 GCA_944474145.2 Dicrocoelium dendriticum | reverse complement strand
AAGTGAGAATTCAGAAGTCTAATATTTGTGAACCAAGAAGTTATCGAATATCGCAGTGTTTATGGAAATGGAATCGGGATTCATGCTCGGGGACTCGAACCCGATGCCTCCTTGCGTCTATCTCGGCACATTAGTTTCGTTCTTGCTTGCCACCGCGATGCACGTCCTTCATATCAAACTGAGCCAGCACGTATCCATCTAAGCGCCTGAATAGTTCGTTTACTTACAATCTCTACTCCATTCCAAGTTACCAGCTAATCATAACCATCACATAAGTCGGTCCCCCAGGCATCAGGATGCAATCACGTGGAGAAAAAGCAATTGTAAAGCAGTGAAGAACTTTGTCACAAAACAGGATAGCATGCAGTCTAGACACATATTCTTTTCTCCTTGTCAACATTCGCTAACAGCATCTATCAGCAAGCAGCTTTCGTTTATCTTAAAGGGAACTGTTCCTGCTCTCACATAACTCGTCTTCAAAAAACAGTTGGCTACCACACATAAACGCACTCTAATCGCAAGAATCCAAGTTGCAACTTTGTCAATTTCTTCTTGTGAAAAATTGTGAACCACGAGGAGAAAGATACAAGGGGTACCTCATAGTTCACGCAGGGTATATTAGCTGCAAACCACAGTAGTCATTTCGTGCATATCCCCTTCCACTCCCTAAATCGTCCGCATCAAATATGCTCACAGGCACTTCATTACGAGCAACGTGCTATTATCCCATCGTTTCACTGTTATTTAACGAACGTGCCTATCTTACTTGTGACCCAAAATGTAATTAGCTTACGTGATCTGTCATGTTGATAACATTCTGTTCACAAGTCGCTTATTCCATCATGTTCAATTGATCTTCGTAGTAACATTGTTTCTGTTTTCTAACAGAAGTGTTTGGTTTGGCTCTCTCTAGCTGGGTGACTTCCCCTCATTCTCATTAAGATAAACCCAGTTGTGAACACCTGGCATCATGAAACAATCAGTATGTGACTATAGGATTGTGACTCTCCGTTGATTCTTCCCTTAGCACTCCGGTTCAGTTACTCGTTCGAGGTCACTGACCGCACCGACCACATTTACGTGCATTCGATGACGCGGCTCAGCGCAACATTGGAGAGAATATGCTGGAGTTGTCCCAGCTGCACACAAGCCACATAGTCTAACCCCGTTCCGGAAAAGCACCAGAAGATCGTTTCGCCCAGCAGTTGTCGTATGAGGCACAAGAGAACTGGATTTCACTCGACACACAGCGAGCTACGATTTGAAACTAAAAGCAAAGCTACTTTGGGCGATAAGAATTCATGGAGGAGCTTTGCTTCTTCTATACGCTGCATCACATTCTCTTCAACATATCGTTTACGTGGTTGGGTCCACAGGGCACCTGTTTCTTGCAGAGAGCAAGCGGCATCATTAACATTATTCGTACAAGATACATAATCTGTTGTGGATTACCTGATATACTAAGCCTCTTCCACACGCTTGTTGCAACTCTCAGCCAAGGAAGGTAGAATATATGACGGTTCCGTTTGCAATGGGCTAATTCCAACTGAAATAGCGCTTTGCTAGAGAAAATTCTGACCCCTCCTGTGACACATTATAAACGTTTGCTCTGCACGCACAACACAATTAAAAAGCCTATCTTTGAGATTCCTGTGGCCGCGGCGCTCCAGTATTCACAGCGCTTATGAAACGGAGCGACGGCTGCATGTTCGCAAGCAGGCTGGTCTTCATTACATTATAAACAACAAGCCTACCTGCAACTGAGCATATCCCACAGCAATAAATATGCCATCATCCACACCTAATTCGAGGGAATGTATACATGCTTGGGCTGTATGTAAGGCGCACTCATAAACCAAGGAATTCACGCTTAATTGTGAGCTGTGCTGTGATGGCGGTAACATTGAAATTCACCTTATGTAGCGTTGTTAGCAATATAAGACAAGCCACACGCGGCGATAATACGAACTTCAGTAAACAAACTCCTTTCCCAATTTTGCCAAACGGCAACGGTGGTTGGTTGAAAAGTCCGTCTCTATCAGGATGTGGAAAAGGGTGACTCATCCGTGCTCTTCTGACGCAGTCCAAACTGCTCTGCCTCAATGACTGAACAGTTAAACAGCCTACCAAAATCTTTATTCCTGTTAATACAACAATGAATTTATGAATAAATCAGTTTATGCAAAGCCTACACATATTCTGATAGCACTGTTTGCTATCGAAATGGTTTTCTGAAGAGCTACCAATGTCGTTCTCATGAAGACCATCAATATGACAGAATTGGGATATCACTATGCAGTAACTCTCAGTAATTCGTTCAGCCTCTTCAAGCATGTGAAGATACATATTTTAGTGGTATTGATGAGATTCATGCTCTCAATTGTGAGCATCCTATCCAGGTCCATGTGGAAAGTGTAACCACGGGATCCACGGTGGTGGCCAAGCGAATGAATTCACAATTCAATGGGGTGCTTTGATAATTATTGTTTAGCTAGATGCTGCAAAGGATATCTTTATATATTGCCCATGCTTAGAAACTAGGCGCCCTCAAGCAAAATTTACTGCCTTACAGATTGGTACATTCCGTTACAAGTAGGAAGGAGTGATAGATCGTTCTTGCTCCATTTGGTTTCTGACATGCGCAAAATGTGGCAACATGGCTGCATGTATACGGGAAAGTGCTGAGAATTTCCTGCAAATATTCCCTTCGATCTCAAATAGAGAAGCAAGCTTGAGGTATATTGCATCCTAATAGTTTACTAGGTAACTCACGTGTTTCAGGTGTTTCCGATGCCAACAACTGTTTTTAGTTTTACGTAGAGGCCATGATTTTAGGGGCACGATCAGTTCTTGCATGTTTTGAGCTACAAATCGTAAGGAAGTTTCTGTTTCTCCGAAAATAGTCAACAAAGGACATCCGCAATGAGACTTCACAACAATGAGGAACAAGTGGACTTCTTGCAGCATTGCCGAAATTTGGATATCTCATTTTATCATTGAAAGTGAGCCCGGCAGTGGGCTATCTCCAAACTCAACTGATTCGACAACGCATTGCTGTTCATGAGCTGCCTATAGGGGGCTAAGGATGGTCACGAAGAGGCCTAGATACTAAACACCGGATGTGGATAGTGCCTACCAGTTCGAGCTACAAACTCCATTCCTACTTCAGTTCGCTCCACCAATTATTCTGTGCCTAACAGAAGATTGGTGGTATTTCGTATCAACTGCAGTCTTGCGTGATTCTGAATCTGTGTATGGTGTATACGTCCTACATTTGCACTTTGTTACCTAGTTTTCCCGTTGTCCCTGGAGCAGTCCATCGATTCTCCATTTAGTCAATATGTATTCAGCGCTATTGGTAATGACGAACAACGTCCCTGTGGTACATGTTGAAAATTGTCGGACATGGACTAAGTGGTGTCACAAACTTTATTGCGTTGTTTGAATTTTCATGTTTCGTTCATTAGCTTATCTATTCACCAACTCAAACTTCTTTGTGGGACTCAGAACGATTTTGTTCAGATATTGTAAAAGTTGTAAAGTAAACTGCAGCTATAAATACTCGATACACATTGAGCCATCCCAACGGGCGGACGCGCAATCATTCCTATATTCAAATGAGCCTAATTCCCCGTCGGTTGCAAGCTCTCCTAAATGACGTCTATACGTTACTAGAGACCCAGCAGGATTGCCTATTTTGCGTCCTACGGGAACTAACATCCCAGTATGCGATAGCGTAAACGGGGGATGTCAGTGGAAAATGCAAAGAGAGAAGATAGTGAGAGCAACTACCAGTAAACATAGGCGCTGTACTCTTATAATATTTCATGTGTCTAAGTCAACTGATACAAGCCGATGACCAAAAGCACTGGGATCTTGCCACGTACTTCGGTGGCCGTAGGTTAAAAACCGCGCAGATACGGGCGAAGTCGCGGTATACCCAGACCGTTACTCGACAGGTGATGGTTGCGTGGAAGCGAAGTGTCGGTACTGTGTGCCAGCGTACTGGTGCTAACTTCCTTCTTCTTTTTAAGCTGATGCAAAACCTCAGGCACACTATGAGCATGAGGAGGTTCTTACAAAGTCTGATTGATCGACGTGGATCAACTGGAGTTGAGGATGAAACAAATCATTCATCTTGGAAATATGAGAAGACTGAGCCTGTGCAAGTCCCTTTTGTTGATGATGCAAGTGGGGTTGATAGTGTTCCGTCTGGTTAGGCTAAAAGGGTTCACGACCATATGTGCCGAGATTGAGAAAAACTTGAATCCACAATCAGTGATTCAAAGCCAGGTGGGTTTGGTAGGGAAATCAATCTACATACTGTAAACCTTCGGGTAGTTCGCCGGCTTCGACGAATCCGGATCGACAGGTATATGACGAGTCATACGCTTCCGGCGCTTCCTACCGCGGTTTGCGCGTAGCTCTCACAAATGTTTGCAGTGCACTGAGGACAACCGTGACGAACTTTGCCGCTTTGTTGCCCTTTGGCGACTGGACATTTCTAAGGCTGACTGAGATTTGACTGAATTCCGTGGTAACTGTCCATGAAGTCCACCTTAGTGGATACTCGTACCACCAGTGCGAATGAATATCAAACAACTCTGGTAGGGTGCTGCCTTGCACTTGGTCTTTCTTGTGCACAAGACTAGGAAGCAGCTACCGAGGCGAAGATGACTTATGCGAGCAACTGGGGTGCACAATCCACCTGAAATGTAAGGCACTATTTGTAGGTGTAGTTTATCGCAGTCCACGAAGTCGCTGTTTGGAATGGTTGCCGCATGTCCGAGATTACGTGGGTCCACCCCCGCTTCAATCTAATGGTTGGTTGTAACTCACCCCTATTACTTTGATTTGAGATGGTAATTCTCCCTGGACATTGCAGAGTAGAGGCAGAGTTTGCTGAGGTGTTATTTGAGACTGGGGCAGCAGAACACATCTGCCAACCGCCGTGCATTGCAGTGCATACAGCTACGTCGAGCCTACGCGTAATGTTGACTAGCATCGAAATGCTTATAAATGATGTTCAGGTCTCGGAGTCAATGGCAGCAATTAACCATTCAGGGGTCATTTTCAGCTTAAAACTTCAGTTGCAATACTGGCGTCCACATGAGCCATCTTACAACTACTGGAAAATCAACTTCGATGGTATCAGTCGAGCCGATATTCAAGTAGATTGGTTACTGCCACAGAGTTCAATCTTCTGAAGCATGTTGGTCTAACATAAAATGTTGCAAGAGCGTTGTACGCTCGATTCGTACCACACGGTTGTCGGAATACTCGGCCAGTAACGTCTCCTTGGTTCAATAAAGTATGTGGTCTGTTGGCTCGAAAACGAAGCGTAATATTGAAGCAATTCCTCCTGTCTGGCTCTGCCTAAGATTGCGAGGAGTACAAAAGACGGCGAAATGTATAGAACAGCGCGGAAGCACAGAAGCGTCGGCAGTTCGAAGCACAATTTGTGGCCCTGTGGCTTACAGGTGAGGTGGCAATTTTATGGGGCTCTGACGGACAGCCCCTAGCCTACCGCACTGAGCGTGCATACGCATTGACGGCGCACTTTGCTCCCGTGTTTGCTCTTTGGCTTCTGCAGCCCCAACCGAACACGACAACTTGGACCGCGGCGTGGAAGGTTTACGCAATCTACTCGCTAGTCTTGGCGGCACGAAACTTGCTGTTCATGACGGTCCCACTCGCTGATTCTGAAGTGCATATCGGCCACCATTTGGCTTTTCGTGACTGATCCGTTCTACAGGTCGCTGTCCTAGAGTGCATTACCGAACGAATGGAAATGCTAGCTAACGAAGTCGACTCCGAATAGTGATGGTTCAAGTAAGATGCATAAGTACTGGCCTAGTTGTGTGACATTCGTTTTGGCCAAAATTTTCGAGAAGTTCTTGAAGAAGGATCTGCTGCAGCTACTTGAATCGAAAGGTCTCCTGACGACGGCACAGCCCGGTCTCACGAAATTCAGCTCATGCATCACCAGAATGCTTGTGGCTTGTTACCATTGGTTGCAATCACTAAACCGGGGGAAGTCAGAAGACGTGATAAACACCGATTTCAGTAGTGCATTCAACTGGGTGAACCCTGAGGTCCTGCTACACCAGATGATGGTTCACGATGTTGGTGGCTCAGCACGCCAGGGGTACAGTGACTTCCTTATTGAGCGGAATCTCAGAGCGCTGGTGGATGGTCATCCAACTGATTGATATACCTCCACGCAAAGTGATGAGGCCCATTTTATGTCTGATGCACATCAATGAAGTACCTCAGCTTTTTAGATCACCGCGTGCTATGTTTGCAGACAGTCTGAAGAGTTGGAGAGTAAATGATGCACCTGATGACTGCGACTTACTTCTAAATGACCTCGACCGCATCTCCATGTGGTCTGCAGATGTCGGTCTACCGGCCGAACATAGTCGACTCGTTATTTCTGAGTCTATGGAAGGGTGTTAATGAGCGTACGTAGATTCTGGCTCCACAACCCCTACATACCACACCTTCTGTGGAAGCGTACTCTCATGCTGCGATTTGAAGCTATGTGGAAACGGATTGCGCATTCTTTGGGTTCTCATACGCAGCTTCTACGCTTGGTCTGAAGAGATTGCCACTTGCCTGTTCTCTTCCATCATTAGACAGACGCTCGAAGACGGATCACCCACCTATTGTCTGATCACGCGTGGCGAGGCACACAAACTGGAACCTGTTCAGCACGTCGCTGGCAGGTTCAACACCGGTAAGCGCGGTATGTCGTAGGAAGCTCGATACAAAAGAATAGGACTGTATACTTCGACGCAACCTAGACTGAGAGTGGGTCTCATAGTAGTGTACGGATCTCACATCTAAGTGACTTCCCTATGCTGGCACCGCTTCTGCACCTGCGTGCATCAGGAAGCACTCACAGGCACAGGCGCAAGTTTGGTGGCAGGTCTGAAAAAGCATTGCTCTTCCTATGCAGTCCTGTAGCCATATTACATGCACTGTGCAAAATGAGTTGTCAGACGGGCTACGTACGATACCGCCGGTTGGAGCGTCACGACTCCCTGGTTGGGGTCCAAACAACGGTGAACACGTTTGGCTGGATACACTTGTTGACATGGCAAGAAGCCGACCTCAGTGGCGTTCGTGTTGTGAGTTGCTTTGTCCCTCCCCATTCCTTTTAGCCTCCCCTCCACTTGCGATCTCATTTCGTAGCGTAAAACATAATAATTTTTCTTTTTGCCTAGTAGCCGGCTGGTAGCTTACCGGAACGATGCCTATCGGTTGCTGGTAGCTCAGCTGGCATGCAACTGTTGTATTCATTTTCCGTTTTCATTTATGTATTGCGACACAGTAGCTGAGGTGTTTTCCACCTCTAGCTAAGGTGTATAATGATGATGATGATGACGCTGAACCCAGCTCTTAGCCCCACCCATAATCCCTCCGAAAACGGCGAGCAGCCGAGCATACAACGGCGGCACAATCTCTTAACTGATCCACATGTCTTTCGGTTCGTTGTCATGAATTGAAAACTGGCCTGCATGTACATCACTACCCAAGACCTCAGCAAATTTGCAGAGCTTCGGTTGCGTCAGGTAACAAACTCCATGGATCCTGTTTTCATATCTGAGACCTGGTTGCGTTGAAAGTTTACGGATGCCGAGATAGTAATTCACGGACTGTCTCCCTTCCAAAGCGATCTTCCCAGCAGGATAGCTAGTGTAACCTTATATATTCACAACGACTTACGATGTGAACCCCTGGATTATCCGGAGACGCAGACCATCGATTCGCTCTGTTGGCATTTGTGTATCGGATACAGTCACAACTGATTCGTGTCAGTCGTTTAGCGCCCCCAATCGTCCACTCCAGAGATGGATTTCTGCCTACTATCGGCACTGACAAAAAACATACTCCCAACAAACAATCGCTCTTAATCTCAGGCGATTTTAACGTCCACGACCCGGAGGCCTTGTCGTGCCCTAATGTAGTATTCAATTCCAGACTGCAAGTATTTATCACAAGCATTTCACTCTATAGTCACATCACCTCACCGATTAGGTACAGAGCTGATAATGACCCAACGGTGCCAGACCTCGTGGATACAAATGCGGAACTCATGATGAACAAGCCATTTTTAGACGCCACTAGGGCTAAGCGATCATGTCACCATACCTCATAACTATGTATGTTACACGGAATATGCGGAGGTACACAATGAACCACCACGTACGATCAAACGCTGCAACATCCTGGCCGATCTGCTTGCAAGGAATGACTGAGAATTATTGAAAATGTCTCACCTGACTGTCCGGTACCAGTTTGTTGGACCGTCAGCAATCTGCTCTGAGCTGCTTTTGAAGCTAAGCGGGTCCGTTTCACCAATCTATCGTAGTTTATTGTAAATAAATGATAAATAAACAATAAATTGTATATTCCTCGACGATGCGAGAAGCTGTTCCCTAGAAGGAACAGATCAAATAATGGTACAACTTTTCCATGACATTTCATTAATACATTTTAAGAGATAAACATGGGCGCAATTGCAAATTAGGTCACATAGAATAATCAGAATCGTTCGGATACCTTTTATCCTGTCGTTGAATCAGGATTCTTTACAATCACATGACAGATATTTGGGCCGAGAAAAAATGTAATGAAAGGGGCTGTTGTCCGAAATGTTATGTGTATGCGTTTAGAGAATTTATTCAGGCACCATGGATACCGTTTTCAAATGCGTCATCTAGGGACTGTGATGTCCCGAACATCTTAATCACGTTTCGAACAGTTAAATGCTTACTAATCGCAAGCTTGAAATTGCAAAGTGTATAGCATTTTCTGATATCACTTGGAAGTTTGTTCCAAATCATTGTAGTGGGTTAGAAAGAAACTTCTCTGATTCCCGTAGTAAATTTTGGAATCATGACATTTACCTATTTGGATATCTGCTGTTTAAAGCTATGTGAACACCGCTTTCAAGACTGCGAATTTGACAATTTATGATTCTGTAAATAAAACATAGATTCAGCTTCATTCTCTGAAGCCAAACATGGTCAAATCCCAACTTTATCACATCGCTCCCTGTATGTCAACTTTGAGGAATATCCATATAGCTTTTTCGTGAAACGTCTCTGGACACTCTCAAGAGCATGCTGGTCAGATTTCCGCAGATTAGACTGTACCACTGAACAGTATTCCACACACGGCAATACATATGTTTTGTAAAGCCATATGCGAGATACCGTGAGGTAAAAATGATGGCAGATGTAACCGATGGTCTTCATGGCTTTCGAAACTTGAAAGTCACAGTGTTCAGAAAAGTTAAACGTGACTGAATATCGCACGCCCAACTTGCGAACTGCTCTGCATTGCGAGATATATGCGCCTTGTAGTAATAAACTGTCTGGCGGTAATTGGTATTTGTACGACAAAATATTACACTTGTCCACGGCAAATGACATCTGCCACATTTGACACCAGGAGTTAAGCGCAGATAGGTCATCCTGGATGTGACGTACGGCTTCCTGTGTATTTGCACGGGTTGTGAGTAAACAACTTTAATGTCATCAGCAAAGATAAATGTAACACCATTTCTTATTCTCTGGAATATATCGTTAATATAAATTAGAAAAAGAAGAGGACCAAGAACACTCTATTAAATCACTTCACTGTTGAATGCTTTCGGTTTGGAGAAATGGTCGCCGATGCACACCACCTGCTGTCTATCAATTAGATATGAAGACAGCCAAGAGAACATCGGTTCTCCAATGCCTATAGCTTTCAGTTTGTTTAGTAACCTTCTGTGAGGCACTCTATCAAAGGCTTTTTACATATCCAGGAACAGGATTACAACACTGTTTCCCTTGTCAATGGCAGTCGTTGTGTGGTTTGAAAAATCTGCCTGGCATGTTGCGCAGGATCGACCTTGCATGAAGCCGTGTTGCGGATTGCTGATGATGTTAGCCTTGTGAAAGAATACAAATAGTTCATCTTTCGCTATCCTTTCCATTATTCTAGATACGATGGATGTGTGATTGATGGGACGAAAGTTTTTAACCTCGTGGGCAGCGCCATTTTTATGTCGCGAAATAATGACAGAAGTTTTCCATTGAGAAGGGTATACTCCGTTATTAAATGAGAGTGTAAAGAGGTTGAGCAAAAGCAGAAGGGAGTCACTACCACTGCTTTTTATTAAACATGAGGGGATCCCATCAGGGCCTGCGCATGTTGAGGAGTATAAGCGAGCGACTTGACCAGTGATTTTCGCTATAGTGAATTCCACTGTGTATAGACCTTCATTATTGTGCGGCATGATAAGTATTGGTGTGTCTGATGATTCATTGAACATTG
Organism: Dicrocoelium dendriticum; assembly: GCA_944474145.2. Taxonomy (NCBI): domain Eukaryota; kingdom Metazoa; phylum Platyhelminthes; class Trematoda; order Plagiorchiida; family Dicrocoeliidae; genus Dicrocoelium; species Dicrocoelium dendriticum. Next base: position 1,530 of record CALYDF020008208.1, on the reverse strand, counting down.
GTTCGGCAAAATAAACACTGAAAGCTTCGCAGATATCACCTGGTGCGTCGTAGTATGTTCCATCAGGTGTGGTGATAAAATTGAGATTGTCGCTGCAACGCGAAGCCAGGGCACGGAATAGTTTGGCTAGCTCAGCCGTTTTGCTAGGGCCGTTCAGAGAGTTATACTCTTCTAGAATGAGAGTTTTTTCACGTTGATGCCTCTGTTCTTCGACGAGCTTCGACTGTCAGCAGTTAACTTGAATTTCTGAGGAATCTTATGGAGCTTTCGAGCTGCCTTCAATGCCTTGCTATCGGATATAGGTTTGGTTTGGTAAGCACATTTTAGTGGTATTGCTGAATCCACGCAGAAGCCAATTATACTATAAAACAGGTCCATCGCATGTTGAGGACATGAAGAGAGAAAGAATTTATCACAATTCATCGAACGAACCAGGTCCTTGAATGAGTCCCAGTTGATAGAACTGAACAGACGATAATGCTTTGTTTTCTGTACATTGGACATGCGTAGTCTTAGGTAGCATTTGATTACGCGATGATCGCTCCCCGGAAATTCATCAAGAACGTTAACACTGATTGCAGGTATGCCCAATGAAAAAATGAGATCCAGAGTACTTTCACCTCTGGTAGGTTGGGAGACGTGTTGCTGCCAACCATTCATTTGGATACAGGAGATAAGATTTAGGTAATTCAAAGGAGCGGTTCCTACGGGCCATGAAATCGAAGGCATATTGAAATCACCTTCAATTATCTTAGGTAAAAATAGTAGGCCAATGGCGCATTCAAATGTATCCTGAAACGCAGGTCACTAAGAAATGCGGCTTGGCCCGTTTACAGAGCCCGCTGATCCAGAAATCTGGAGCCACTACATGGTCCAGCGCAACCGCTGTAATACACTTGTCCGTGAGAACAATGAGACTCATCATAAGACATGGCTTGTAAATTTGACAAAACATAGGTATACTGGCGGTTGAACTGTTCGCTGAGCTTGGCAATTTTGCTGCAAAGGTTTCGTCACTAATGGAGGTGACATCATCAATGTGTAGTTGATTGGTGTGCAGTAGCGTAGAGTAGCGTAGAGGAGCCTCATCGAGACTTACTGACATCGCGTGTACCGCCGCATCTCTGCCGTGGAAATTGCTCTCCATGTGCCCTTACTGTCTTTCTGGGACTGATGACATTCAACCGAGGCTGCTGAAGATAGCAGCGACAATGCTGGCAGTGCCATTTTCGCATTTCTTCCAAACGTACTTGGATGCGCAAACTGTGCCTACCATTTTAAAATCTGACCTTATCACGCCATAATTCAGAGGTGGCAATCTCTCGGAACTCGCAAACTATTGCCTAGTGGTTCTCCTTCCTGTACTCTTAAAGGCGGTTAAAGCAATCATCGCTGAGGCTTTACTCGACTATCTGGAACGCTACAATACCCAATCACCTGAGCAGCATGCTTTTCGCCAACACCGTTCAGGAACAACCAAGCTACTGATTCCACGCAGTAGTTGGACGGAAGCGACTGATATTGTTAGAG
>CALYDF020008207.1:0-11846 GCA_944474145.2 Dicrocoelium dendriticum | reverse complement strand
AGCATGTAATTCATCCGCACACAATCTCAGAGTGATTGGAAGCAGGGCATCTGGGACAATAGCTTTGTTTGGACTCAGTCCAGAGAGTTCCCTGTAAATACTTATGTGGTCGAATAAGTTGGGAGGACTTGTGCTGATGAATGCAAGTTGAGGGGAATGTTTCAAACGACGAGAAAATAAACTTTGCGTTGGGTTTCTTTCCAAACGCAGTGCTGAGTAGGCTCCTGGACTAGTTACCAGGGAGTTGCCAGATTTGCAACAAGAGTCTTCACAACTCATAGTAATCATGATTGTATTGAACGGCTTCAGTGTATCAATATGTAACCGTGTCGCAGATTTTATAGCCACAGACAGACGTTTGACACGCGTATTCAGTTCAGAGTTTTAACCCTCTACTTCTCTCTCTCTCTCTCTCAGTTACTTGAACATTGATGTGGATCAGCTATTAGTCTGCCAATAGACGGTCTCAATGCGCATTGTAGACCGAAACAGAAAGTAATACACTAGGTGAGACGCCGGTTTTCAACTGACAATGCCACTAAAAACCAGTTGAAAGATGTCGCTTGAAGCTTTTAGATGTTTTGTTGTGAAAACTCCCTCCTAACAGTTTCTAACAGTCTAACAGTTTCGAGTGGTTTTGCTATCTGCGCAGCGTAGTTGACCATGGTGTGTAATTTTGGACGTGTCTTCACGTGGTAGCGGTTCGAAGTATCACAGAAAGCACCCTTTGTGTGGCAAACAAATTGTTTACAAACTACTTTCAGATGTGGATCGACTCTAGTGGGGCATTTTACTAAATGCTTAAACTGAGCCTGCGTCACTGCTGTTAAAGTCACCGTTAAAAAACCGTCGTTTAAATAAAACTACTGGACAGGAAAAGCTGCGAACAGTGTTGCCTATAGCGCAACATAAACTATCCCAAATACGGCAGCCAAGAAAATACGCAGAAACTTGGATCTACAGTACAACAGATGGTAGTTTGGTAGGTTGCTGACTAAACCGACAGCTGGGATACCTATGTTCATCAGTCCTCGCTACTCGTGGTGATCACGCCACTTTTGTGGAGTTTTCCATGGCTGTCAGATCTAATATGGCAATAAATATCCATTTTAAAAACTCCGTCTTCAATTTCAGTATGTAATCCACTTTATCGTTACATCTCTTTACCTGCTTCCAAACTTTGCTTCTAAGAAAACATTCGCGAACGCAACAATCTTATCGTGAGGCAACCGTACATGACTGCACAGATAGGTAGGAGTTGCGCCTGATTAAAAGGACAGTACTTAACTCGAAATTGCAAGCAATCACAGTTGTTTCCCTCGCCCCAGACATCGCAAGTCATAATAGACCTAGTGAACCCTAATAAGTTCGTTTTCAGCATTTAGAATGTCGTGTAACACCCTCCGAGAATCAAAAACAAAGACTGGGCTGTGACCAGAAACTATTTGGACTAGAAGGCAGCGTATTGTTTATAAGACAAACAGCACCACGTCCTATGACTCCGATTTGATCCGCCTTGATTAGCTGTGTTTAGCAGAAACCCACCAAATTCCTCGATTGAGGTAATTGCTCATGTGAGCTTACCAAGCTACGCTCACTCACGCATGCAGGCGTTGCGGCTAGATTAGCGGCGGACAATCGATCGCGCGACCTCGTGCCTTTTCGTTCCGAGTGAGTAGGCGAATACCAACAGTTGTCATTACCGTGCGCACATCACACACCCACTATTTCAGTTTGGGCTCTTACATCATTAAAATTCCCTAGGTTACTCCGCTGCGTACCCTCTTTCTGTCTTCTCCGTCACCTCTACTTTCCTGCTGGTTTTGTCGCTGGCTCGTCGTTACACACCCCAGCGGTTGTCGTCTCACGTGAAGGCAGGTTCGCCGGTACAAACTGCTTCCCATATTGATCCCATAACTTCTTTCTCCTACCAACTTTTCCAGCACTCCTGTCCGCAACTGTTTTACTTCTCCAGGCACCTGTTGTATCCATACCTCTTCACTGACCCGTAGTGGTGATAACACTTTAGAGCCGAGATCATAATGCCGTTTCTCTCTAAGCATCCGTTTTCCAAACCGTCATGCAGCACCGCCTGGGATTTAGCTTCCAGTTGTAGCAGGATTCTCGCCGCAGGCAACAACGTTCTCTTTCTGTGACTAAATAAATGTTGAACACAGCTCACCCCGATTTTCTGAAGCGGGGTGTTTCTTCGTTCCAGAAACATGATATACGGGTCCTCAATCAGCTGTTTAGCTTTGTTTTGTATTCTCCTTGTATCCTTCACCGCTGCTTCAGCCTATTCATTAAACTGGATGTGGTAAGGGCTGGTGAAGCGATAACCAAATTCCCGCTTCTTACTGCATGCTCTGAACTCCTGAGCAGTAAACTGCGGTCCATTGTCTGATACTACTTTTGCAGGATTTCCATATCGAGCAAAATGACCGCACAACTTGTTTATCACCTTATGGGCACTGGTTGAGAGCATTACATCAATCTCAAAATAATCACCGAAGTAATCTACCGTGATTAGACAATCCTTTGCGGCATGCGTGAGGAGGTCCACTGCCACATTCTGCCACGGCCTTTCCAGAACCTCTCAAAGCGCCATTGGCACTTTCCTTTGTCCAACGTCATGTACACGACAAGTTGCGCAGTTCGACACGTAGTGCCTAATTTGACTAGCCATCCCAGGCCAAAACATAAGTTCCCTGGCTCGTGTGGCGCAAGTATTCACTACCAGCATGTCGCGCTCAATCGTCGGGATTGACACACTATTTCCTTTGATGATCAACTCGTCTTCTAAAATTTCATCAGGAAAAGAAAAATACGGTGTTAGTTCTGCAGGAAAACTCCTGTTTTCCTTGTCCATTCGTTAGCTATTGCTCGTTCTAAACTTTTGCAAACGGGTTCTTCGTCCGTGCAGCGTCTCAGTGGTTGTAAATGCTCTCCGGTAACGGCGAGTTGTTGTGCCGCGTGAACCGTGTCGAAGTCCTCTTGTACTGCGCCTGCATCCGATAGATAACCTCACAACAAGGCGTCTGCGACGTACATTTGTGCTACAGGCTGGTGGATGAGCCCCAAATCGTATTTAAGAAGCCGGATGAGCATCATCTGAAGATGACAAGGCACAACATGAAGCGACTTTTTGACAATTGCTACCAATGGCTTGTGGTCCGTATATACAGTGGTTTTTCGCCCTAAAGTGTAAACATTGAAGCTTTCGACCATATACGTGCTTGCGAGCACCTGCTCCTCGATTTGTGCTTAACGACCTTCAGCCGATGTCAGACTCCGTCCTCGAAAATCCACAGAGGTTTTCCTTTTTGCATTAACATCATTTCAATGCCATGCTGAATGCTATCGCACTGTATCTCGAGAGGCAGAGACGAATCAAAGTATGCGAGTACTGGAGCATCCGAGATCAGATATTTTAATCGATTGGAGGCTTTCTCTTGTTCAATGTCCCAGTGCCAGTCTTCTCCTTTGTGCGTCATTTTGCGTTTAGGCATCAGTATTTCCACATGTCTTGGTAAAAAGCGACTTAGATAGTTGACCATTCCATTCAAGTGAATGACTTGTTCCACGTAAATAGGGGGTGGCATTTTTTCTTACCCTGCTCTTTTCTGGATCAGCTTTCAAACCATTGGAGCTCAAGGAGTATCCATGAAGTACTACCTCTGGTTTACTGACTTCCCATTTAGCACGGTTCAATTCTATGTTTCTGTTAGCACATCTTTGGTGAAACCGATCGTGCTTACGGTCGTGCTGTTCTACAGTGTAGCCGAATAGCAGCACGTCGTCAGCCACAAAAATGGCTCCTAGAAAATCTTATAGATGTTGTAATAGACGCTTTTGGAATATTTCACTCGAGACTTTCAAACCTAATGGTAATCGTAACCACCGGAATCTCTCCCATGTTGTGCCGAACGTCGACAGATAGCTTGATTCGTCATCAAACACGACATGCCAAAATGCCGTAGCCAGATCAACCTTTGTGAAAAAGCTTGCTGTTGATATAACTGGCAATATATCGTCTAATGTTGGTAAGCTGTAGTGCTTTCTTCTAAGGATGGCGTTAAGCGGTTTTACATCAATACACACTCGCGAATCACCGGACTTCTTGGCTGGCTCAATCTGTGAGTTCGTCAACTTTGGTTATAGCACTGTGTACAGCTAGGCGCTCCAGCTCTTTGGAAATGCTTACGCGCAACGCTACCGGCATCTTTCTAGCAGACAAAGCCACTGGAATAGAGGACCCATTTAACGAGGGATGTACGTAGTCGCCAAACCTCCCCACTCCGTCATCAAAAAGTTTAGGATAACGATGAACCATATCCATTGCTAACTGACATGAATGCGCAAAACCTTCTCGATTAAAAGAAACGAAACCAACTTGCTGACTGGAATCAACACCCAGGATGAGCAAAATATCTCCCTGTACGACGACAAACTTGTGTTGATGGCTGGTTACATCCTTCGGATTGCTGACATTTAGCCTAGAATTAGATTTCGGATGGAAGTTTGTACCGTTCCACATTTTGCGACAGTGTTGTGATTCGTTGTCCTGCACCCCACGACAGTGTTTCTCCGGCAAAAGATTGACCGCGGACCCTGCATCCAACTGCAAATGTACAGGACGATTTATAACAATCAGTGCCACATATCCGCTGCTATTATCTCCTCGATGCTCCATGTTACTGAGGGCAAGTTCCTTAGTAGTTAGGACGTCGTCGCAGACAAATGAATGCACCTTCTTTAATCGGCAACATCACGCAAATGATTCCTCTTCGAGCATTTTATCCAGATCTTTCCCCAGGCGGGGCAGCTTTCCATTCGAAAGTCATGACTGCGACCAAAGTACTGGCAGACTGGTGCGCTTGTCGGAGCATTCTGCAACGTCACATACTTAGGCCGGAAATCGCACATAGTTCAGTGATTGCGTGAGACTTTATATGGCGAACTTGGAAAGCTGTTACTGTTGCGCTGTTGCAAATGTCAGTGCGTTGGTCTAGCCTCAGGTTTCTCTTTTACAATACTTTGCGCGTAATGTTCCCATCCTAACCGCCCGGTATAATTCGATCTTGCACCAGCAAATAGCCTAGGCAATCGAAAAAATGAGATATTTGCTAGCAATTTTAACTCAGTTACGTAATTGGTGACTGATTTACATAGCAGCCGGTTTCGAGCGAGAAACAAGTATCTTTGCTACGTTTCATTAGTCCTTCCTTCACAGAACGCAATACAATTCTGGAGCACCTCTTTCAAACTGAGCTCTTGATGTTCACTTTCAAACTTGATTGTCTCCAGTACATGTCTTGCTTCATCACCAACATCATGTCGGAACATCGCCAATTGGTAATCAGCCAAATGGTTGTAAACTGAGTCAAGGTAGTGAAGTCCATCCACTTGGCGTCCCACAGACGCCAGTTCTCAGGAATCGAACCCTCTGTCATCTGCAGTGGAGTCGGTGTCGTGACAGACAGCTGCCAGCCAAAACACCGATGCTCTTTATTAATCGGATCCTTCTTTTCCTCTGACGCAATGTCGTGTAACACACTCCGAAAATCAAAAACAAAAGACTGCGCAGCGATCGGAATCTATTTGCACCAAAAGGCAACGTAATATTCATAGGGCAAGCAACAGCCCGTCCTGCGATGTCAATTTGCTACTCCTTCACTAGCTACGTCCAGCAGAAACCCACCATATTCCTCGTTTGAGGTAATTGGTCCTGTGGGCTAACCAAGCGACTCTCACTCAAGCATACAGACATTGACGCTAGACTAGCGGCGGACAATCGATCGTGCACCCTCATGTCTGTTCGTTCCGAGTGAGTAGGCGAATACCAACATCCGCCATTACCGTGCTCACACCAATTATACCATCACTGCGGAGACCCGGATGATAATATCAATATACCGGATGTTTTATTAGTGTGGTACAGCGCTAGAACGACAGCGCTCAGATGCGGAAGTACAACCGGCACGCTGAAATGATAACGGTCTAGTGGCATAAATTGCTTTGACAGCAGGGCTGCGATGGGACACAGACGCCACATGTGGGTCTACGATCGCAGAGCACCCCGAGCCGTTCGGATGTGAGAAGTGAACTTTAGCCAGATACAACAGCCGCAACGAATACGTCATGCCTCGACCACAAGGCAAGACTTAGGGAAAGCACGCCGTTCAGCTGTGAGAACTGGACGTGAGCCAGACACCACATAGCCGCACTGGACGTGTCATGCTTCGATCGATCGGTAGTCGACATTCATGCAGGTGAAAAGCCAGCGAAAGGGTTCCCTGTGAAGTGGCTAGTGGGGTGCTGTGCTAGCAACTGAGAAAAACGGCCTGGCTATCGCCACAAAAGCTGTTATTGCCTCATGACTGGCTTCCAACCAACCCGCAAGCTTTTAGTAGGAAATCATGCGGCCGGGAGCACATTGTAAGGTTACAGTGTTGTTTGCTTTACCGTTTCGATCGCGTATGTGTTACAAGTGAAAATTCACCCTTCATGGGTACATAAAAACGAGTTGCTGACTTGACTTGACGTGACGGTGCTCTTAGGTTGCAGTCTGCCCGATGCACTGGTGGCACCATTAGAAAGCACACCAATTTAGGTAACTATTGCCCTCACAGTCAGACAATTGGTAATTGTACAAACTGATCAGGTCTTCGCTGGTGTTTCTCGTGTACATTGAAGAATATATATTTATTCATTTCTTTACTTATTTTTAGATGAAATGTGTTTCAGATCGGTAAATATCAACGGATCAGATGTTCGAAGTGCCCACTGTCGTTTTGGTCACAGAAAAGGATTCACCGAATGGTGTTTGAGAGTACTTTCTACAACCTCTCCAGCAAACTCTGCCTACATTCCTTCACAATGTTCTCCTGCAATTTAGGCAGTTCTTTAGGTTTCTTTCTGCGCTTCAAGAATCCCCATAGGAAAAAAATCGATGTGATTCAGATCCAGTGCTCGTGCAAGCTATTCTATCGGTCTTCCGCGACCTATCCAGCGTCCACCGATTGCCTGGTTCTGCTACGCACGAACTTCTTGCGCAGAATGTGCAGGTGCGCCATCGTGCTGCCACCAAACGTTATTCATTAACCTTTCCTACTGAATCTGCGGAATGACGCTGCGCTGCAACATTTCCATGCAGGAGGATGATAATAAATGTCAGATCTTGGTACTGTTAAACGACAACCTACCAGACACACTGCCGGAAAAGAAAAAGGGCCCAATTATTTTCCGACCAGTCAACACAGCCCAGGCTATGAGCCGCGCGCTATATTGCACACGTGAAGCGTTACCTTGCCGTGGGTTGTTCGTTGCCCCAACATGTTTGGTATCTTCGCCATGCAGATGGAACACCACCTCATCGGTGTACAAAAGGGAGTGCATATCCAGACTGTTTAAAAACAAACGGACGAATTCCAGGCGCTTCTGTAAATCGCATGGATCCAACACTTGCACATCCAGTATACTGTACCCCGCGGGAATTTTCATCCTTCAACATCCGATGCACAGCATATGTTGTGGTTTCGCATTGTTGTGCCAGTTGCCGAATGTTGAGATGGCTGTTACCGCGTACCTCATGTGAAATCTCGCAAGCTGTTACTTCATCCAAGACGGCGTGACGTCGTCAGTTTTGTTTGAAGTTGCAGACATCCAACTCGTTGATATTTACCGACAATTCATTTATTACAAGCAAATAAAGTAAAGAAATGAATAAATATATATTCTTCAATGTACACGAGAAACACCAGCGAAGACCTGATCAGTTTGTACAATTACCAATTGTCTGACTGTGAGGGCAATAGTTACCTAAATTGGTGTGCTTTCTAATGGTGTCACCAGTGCGTCGGGCAGACTGCAACCTAAGAGCACTGTCACGTCAAGTCAAGTCAGCAACTCGTTTTTATGCACCCATGAAGGGTGAATTTTCACTTGTAACACACACGCCATCGAAACGGTAAAGCAAACAACACTGTAACCTTACAATGTGCTCCCGGCCGCATGATTTCCTACTAAAAGCTTACGGGTTTGTTGGAAGCCAGTCATGAGGCAATAACAGCTTTTGTGGCGATAGCCAGGCCGTTTTTCTCAGTTGCTAGCACAGCACCCCACTAGCCACTTCACAGGGAACCCTTTCGCTAGCTTTTCACCTGCATGAATGTCGACTACCGATCGATCGAAGCATGACACGTCCAGTGCGACTATGTGGTGTCTGGCTCACGTCCAGTTCTCACAGCTGAACGGCGTGCTTTCCCTAAGTCTTGCCTTGTGGTCGAGGCATGACGTATTCGTTGCGGCTGTTGTACCTGGCTAAAGTTCACTTCTCACATCCGAACGGCTCGGTGTGCTCTGCGATCGTAGACCCACATGTGGCGTCTGTGTCCCATCGCAGCCCTGCTGTCAAAGCAATTTATGCCACTAGACCGTTATCATTTCAGCGTGCCGGTTGTACGTTCGCACCTGAGTGCTGACGGACTACATTAACCAATTACTCAGTACATGTTTGGGTGAAAATGGGGAAAATGAGCGGCTGTTACTCCAACAACCGCACCTGCAGCATGTTATTGACTCGCTGGGTCAACAAGCACAGGTGAGACATAAGGCCCAGCGGTATTACGATACGATATGTGAGAGAATAAAACCCTGAATTTCGAAAGAGTGGAAAAGAAAGAGAGCGTTTTGGCAAGATCATTGTGAGGTGGAGGAAACGGACCAGATATTACCTTATGAGATAAATCATTACTAGTATGATGAGGTCTGGAAATGATCAACTAAAGGATCTTTAGGTAGGTGGATGCATCTAGAAATATGCTTTACAGATCGCACCAGTAAGATGTAGTCATCCTGAAACAGTCCATGGTTAATGACAGGAGTGAAGTATAACTAATGGGGCATAATGCAAGAGGTCACAAACCCGAATATTAAAGTTTGTGGTACTGCAATCACCTTAACTCATGGCTTGAAAATACCGTTTTTTTACTTTATGGAACATTTTACAGACATGCGTGGACCAAGCAAGTTTCTGGAAAGGAAAGACGTCAACATACTTGACGGTGGAAGAGCTGTTTACAGGATTTTTATTTACAATAAGGTTGGGAGGGAAATCTATGAGGGCCTGCAACTTATCGCCACGGAGAAAAGAAAATATTACGTTATTGCATTTAGTAGCATAAGCGTGAGATCTGGATGAAGACCATTGCAGCAGATCTTCCAACCTACGTTAAAGTGACGAGGAATTCTGGTTATTGGGTTCCATACATTCCAATACAACTTTAGCAACATACTTACACCCTATAAAAGTGGTTTGGATAGGGAGAGCTTCAACATACAAGGAAAATGGAAAGGTGATTGTAACACTCCCTGCAGAAAACCACAGGACCGAGGAATTCTTGTCATTCAATTTGGTGAAGTTAGTACAGTCCGTAAAATAGTCGCATAATATATTGCATACACCCTGGTAAACTCCACTTTCGGATAGTAGATTTACTGACATTCGCCTATCCAGGCTTCCAAAAGCATTCGACTAATCTAAGAAGAGAAGCAGTAAGGATTGACACGTTTGATCTAATTTAGAGACTACAGAATGAACAAGTTAAGACACCGCATCCAATGTGGAGCGCTGCGGTCTATATGCAAACTGATAGACATCGTTCTCAGGAGTGGCTGAACATATTCGTGGGAGTAGCAGTCTTTCGAAACTGTTAGAAACACAGATGTAACTGCAATTGAGCTATGCATTTAAAATCCATTTATTCTCTACTGGAGTTATCTTAGCCGTTCTCCAAACAACCGAGATCACACCCGTAGTGAGGCACTTGTTAAAGAGATCAGTTGAAGGTAGCTTGAAGTAATCAGTACATATTTTCAAAGCGAATAGTGAGATAGCATCCAGAGCAGTAACTTTGTTTGACTTTACTTTTTTGAGTTTCTTGAGAACGGTGCTTTGATCGAAAGGTGTGGCTGGACTTGTGTTTATGAAGGAGACATGGAAGATGAGCTCAATGTTGCGTAACTGAACTCAGAATTCAGTTTACCTACCTTCACTTCACCGCTCTGACTGTAAACCATCTTACCTTAGAGCTGCCTCAGAAGCCTCCATAGATCACGACAGTTAGTGGCTACCTAGAATTGCTCTGACATGTTAGTAGTTTAGCCTTTTATCTCGGACCTAATTGCTGTGGTTAGGCTTTTGACACAAGTAGCATTCTTGCACTGATAATCCCATTCTATTGGCCGTCGAAACCGCTTTAGAAGGGGTGATGAGGACATTTCTGTCTTTAGATGGATGGTTTCAACAGGGCAACACATGTCAAAACAATATTAGACGTAGTCCGTAAGATGGTCACATTCGAGCGACAGGTTCTCGTCGTTGAAGACCGAAAAATCCGATAAAAAAAACTTCGTCTGGAGCTTCGTGATATTTTGCAAGGAGCAATTTCGCCGTTTGATAATCTCGTAAGGACGTCTGGTCAATATTAAAAAGTTAGACATATTGGATAAGAATGGACACGGTTTTAACATACAGTGCTCTGAGCTACTCGAAGGAGCCCGTTTTTGCATGGTAAACAAGAGTCGTTTATTTGTGTACACAGGGTTCAACTGGGCAGCTAGTCTGGTCGAAACGGTCACTAGTTCTACAAAGCCTTATCTTCAAGCATATAGTATCCTTTCTACTGAAGTCTCCAGCAGCAATACATATAGAACAATCTAAATTAAACAGTAGCGTTAAAGCAACTTGGTCCCCAAAAAGTTTTAACTCTGACTCAGATGGGAGCTACGTATGCGTTTCCAGCGATAACTGATTGACAACCGCTTAGGAAGTTCGCTTTGAATTCAACTAAATGGCTGATTATAGAAATCGTTAGTATGTGATTATTACGATTGCTGAGTTGCACCAAAGTTGATTAACATATAACACCACCACCGCGAAACTGGACCTTTCCGGGGCGGTCAGTCCGGATGGGAAAATAACCATCGAGTTGTTGTACCCCATTTTCCACAGCAGCATGCAACCCACTATTTTTTGTAACAGATGGATTCCTGTATTAACATACTCACTTTGCTGCATAAGTGCAATGAGACCACTGATTTTTACCAAGAAGCGAGCGAACTTCACTGGAAAGAATCAGTGGGGACTTGCGTTTTGTCGATAGAAAGTCTGAGGTCAGATTGCCAACCAGCAAGATGCTTGCGCTTTATTCCAAGACATTTATTCCTAATTCCTTTGAAGATGTACTCGATTTTATGAACGTATTCGATGAAGCACGGATTTAAGGTAGTAACGTGTAAGGTGTTCAAATAGTTGACGGAGTTCGACAAAATTGACCTTGAAATGTGATCAGAAAACACAAACTGCTTCAACGTTACAAATAAATTATAGAATTCACAGTCGGCAGTGTAAAATAATCCTCCAACGAGCACAGCAACCGACGAATTTGAAGGCCCCCGCCACTCGACTTTCTTGACAATTCTTTTGAAAAGTTTTCCTGAGTTGACGGTTAGGTACCGGATGTGAAAAAACCCATCAATGGGTGATGTAGTTGTAAACTTTCGTGTTCAGATCAACCAAAAGGGAGAGTAAGGCAATGTTTTAGTTCAGGTGTTTCCGAAGAAACCATTTTTCTAAAAATTTCCGGATGACGTAATCATCAGCGTGGAGCACCGAACTGTGGTCTCTGTAGCCAAGCTACAAAATGGTTTAGTTGAACTAGTGCAAATTTCGAAATTCTGTTGTTTGATGCTGAACGCATCCAAGTGCAAGGACCCTCTGTTTTCACTTCATCAAACAGCTCATTACCAGAAAACTGTCACGCACTGTTCAAAACCTCAGCTAG
>CALYDF020008206.1:0-11828 GCA_944474145.2 Dicrocoelium dendriticum | reverse complement strand
TGAGTTCAGCCTGAATTTCTGACACTCTCATTTCACTATTGCTACATGCGCAACGATGTAGCGAAAACGACAAGACAGGGGGGTAGACGTTTATTGCACACCGAAAATGGGCACATCCCGGGGTCTCACGCGCACCATCGAATATCGACTAGATTTCCGTACCACAACGCAACACCGGTACGGATGTTGGAGGCGAGCCAGTCCTTTCGCCTCGGGAGCTCTGACTTGGACGACCCGCGTTCCTGTTTTCGCCTCGATCTCCACTTCTCTGTCCCCGATTTGGATCAGCCAGGAGTCGTTCAAGAGCTCTCGACTTGCTTGTTCTGGGCTGTGTCAATCGGCTCGGCCTTTGTCCTGTGGGCTGCGCTAGCGGCGTATTTGTCTGGTTTATTGCGCTGTCCACATATTCCCGCTCCGTAGTTCCGGGCCCAGGCTCGTCGCTAGCCGTCTTTCGCGATCCGCTCTCAGCTAGCTCCGAAGAGCTCCCCCGAGGCATTCTTGGAAGTGGCCCCTCTACACCCGCCCCTCCTCCAGAACCTTTCTTCCTCTCGTGCCATGGTCGCAGGAGAGCAGCATTCACCCAACGTTTCATTCCTCCGCAGTCGATTAAGAAGTTGCCCGCTTTCTGGTCGATAATGGTGTAGGGGCCTTTCCAGCGTTCTCTGAACTTGCTTGCGCCCGGCCCGTCATGATCCGGCCGATCGTTGTTCCGTAACTTGACCCGTTCTCCAATCCTGAATGGCCTCCACTTGTGAGCCTCATGCCTGGCGTCGTAATTTCGCTTATTCCGCGCTTGTCGAGCTTTGGTTTCGCTTCTAGCTTTCCATCGCAGTTGCTGTTGATGCTCAGCTGGATGTTTCCACTCACCCTGGTTCGGTAGGCAAGTATCGAGCGCAATCCGTGGTTCTCTGCCGAACAGTAATTCGAATGGCGAGACCTTGGTGGTTGATTGCATGCTGGTCCGATACGCGATCAGAACCTGAGGCAAAGCATCTTCCCATGCCAACTTCGTGCAGTTTATCCACGTCTTCAATGTCCGGTTGAACCGCTCGGTCATCCCGTTGGTTTGTGGGTGGTACGGTGAAGTTCGCCGTCTCTGGATGCCCCACTTGTCCAACACTGACTTAAACGCTCTTGACTTGAAGCAGGGCCCTTGGTCCGTGATGATACACTGTGGGATCCCATACCTTGCAGGCACATTGAATTCGAATACTTGCGACACTGTCTCGCCTGTTTGGTCCTTGATTGGTATGGCTTCCACCCATCGAGTGAAGTGGTCAATCATCACCAGCATGTATCTGTTTCCTGTTCGACTTACTGGTAAGGGCCCATAGACGTCCAGTCCCCAACACTGAAGTGGCTCACCAACCTCCATCGATCGCATTGGCGGTCTCGGGGACTCCATCTCCCGACTCGTTTGGCAGTTTGGGCACTCCCGAATGTATGCTGCGACGTCCTTCCTCATGGTTGGCCAAAACACTCGCCTCCGCAGCAATTCAAAGACCCGCTCGAATCCCATATGGGCGCCATCATGAGTTATGCGCATCACACGTTCTCGCTGATTTGGTGGAACAAAAGGCACTTTCCGTCCGTCGATCGCCACCACCACGTTATCGTTTTCGACCTTCAACCTGTCCCAGATCTTGAGGAGTTCCTCCACCTCCTCCGATGTAGCCTCCGGTTTGGTGCCAGCCCGTAAGTGAGAGCACAACACATTCACGCATTCATCTGTCCTTTGATCTCCCAGCAGGTTCCTCTCCCCCATCGCGATCGCACGCACCGGTATGGCATTGTCTGGCATGATGTCGTCCAAACACGGGCGTGACAACATATCTGGCAATACATTTTGCGTTCCATCCACGTGCTCAATGGTGAAGTTGAATTCCTGCAATCGGTAGGCCCATCGCGCAAGCCGTCCCCGCTGGTCTTTCGCCGTCATCAACCACGAGAGCGGTTTGTGGTCAGTGACGACCCGGAATTCATTCGCCAGTAAGTAATTTCTCCACCTCTCCAACGCCCACACGATGGCCAAGCATTCTTTCTCCGTTGTTGAATACTTCTGTTCCGCCCCCGTCAGCACTCTGCTCGCGTACTCCACCACCCCAGCCGGTTGAGACAAAACCGCACCGATTGCCACGTTGCTTGCGTCGACAGTCACAGTGAACCTCTCACCAGGATTGGGTAGCCGTAGACATGTCGGGGCTTCTGCTATGCCTGCCTTTAGATGGTCAAAGGCCTGATCCGCTTCAGCTGTCCACACGAAGGGCACGTCCTTGCGAAGCAGCTTTAACAACGGGCTGATCTTCTCTGCGAACTGGGGCACAAACTTTGAATCATATGCCACCACTCCCAAGAACGAACGGAGCTGACGCTTGGATTTTGGTTTTGCGAAGCACTTGATCGAATCGCGTTTCTCCGGAAGTGGATGGACTTGACCATTGCCCACGATGTGACCCAAGCATACTATTGACTTTTGGGCAATCTGCGACTTTTTACGACTGAGTTTCAGACCAGCTTCATCTAGCCTCTGCAGTACTGCTCCAAGTCTGGTCACATGTTCCTGTTCCGTCTCAGAGAAGACGATGATGTCATCACCGTACACAACCACGCCTTGCAGGTTCGCGAAGACCATCAGCAACAAACGCCTGAATGTAGCCGGGGCGTTGCACAATCCAAACGGCATTCTCAAAAACTCATACTGCTGGCCACTGACACTGAAAGCCGTCTTGTGGCGATCTTCTTCTGCGATCGGCAGTTGCCAATATCCCGAGCGGAGATCAATCAGAGATATCTGCTTCGCACTGTGAAGGCTTGAGAAAATTTCTTCCATCTGAGGCATCGGGAATGCATCCTTCACTGTCACCCTGTTCAGTTCTCTGAAATCGATGCAAAATCGATAGGTTCCGTCGGCCTTCTTCGTCAATAGCACGGGTGATGAATACGGGCTGTGCGTTCGCCTGATGATTCCTTTCGATTCCATCTCGGTCACCTGCTTCTGTATCTCCACCAGGGTGTTCTGTGGAATTCGTCTGAAGATTGGCTTGCATTGTCCTCCTGGGATCAACGGTATTCGGTGTTCAACCCAATTGCAAAATCCGTAATCATCTTCCGCGTCTGTGAATAGGTGGGCATACCTGCACAGTACGTTGCGTATTGCACGGTTCTGACAATCAGGCACGGCTTTGAGGGCACCAACCCGGTCGGTTCTCCCCTTGTTTATCTCGATCGTCTCGTTAGCCACGATCACCACATCGTTTTTCAAGTCAATTGTGACACCGAGCCATTTCAGGATGTCGGTTCCGATGATGGTTTCGGTCGTCTCCTCCACGATGAACATATCATGGCTGATGAGCGTTTCTCCTATCCTGATTCGTAACCGCTGCGTGCCCGTCACTTTCAAAGAATGCCCGCCGACCGTCTGCATTGTGATTGAAGATGGGTTTACTGGAACCCCATTGAACCTCTTCGTAATTGACACTGCCGTTCCTGTGTCTACTATGGCTCGGACAGACACACCTTCTATAGTCACCTGGAGGACTGGTACTCGCCACCGATTCGGCATGGGTAGAGAGAAACAATGGGGCACATTGACGTTGGTGCAGAATCTCGCCACATGACCACTCTGGTTGCATCGGAAACAGCGGCGACCGTTCCGGATTACCCGTACATTGCGTTGTGAAGTGGTGCTTGAAGACTCCATCGACAACAGCTGCTCCACCATTTCGGATAAGCGATTTACTATCTGTTCCAACTCAGCATGCTGGATGCTTCTCACTGTCACTCGTTCCGACAAATTCTGGGCGACCGTCACCAGATCCAACGCTTTGCTGTCTCCCACCATCGACGCCAATTTCACCTGATCATGGAGTGGACCGGGCAGACTTCGGATAAACTGCTGTTTCAGTAGGCGCTCTCTTGCGTTACCCTCTAACTCGGGGAGCCCAATCGTTAGATGTCTGTCCAGCTGCTGGAAAACACCATCAAATCCTCCTGTTCGTCCCATCTGGCTGCGTGAAATCGTTGCAGTGCTCGTTCTCTCTCCAGATCCTTCCCAAATTCTGCACACAAGGCAGCCCTCATCTCAGCGAACGAACAACCGGGTTTGGCCTTTCGAGTGAGCTGATACACCGCCTTGGCTCGTCCACTCAACCGTGTGCCCAAAGCAATTAGCAAATTTGCATCCCCTCTCACACCGATGCAAGCCGCAATTCCGTCGAAATCATCGAGCCACGCCTCCACGTCACCGGCCGCAAATTGCTCCAACCGGGTCAACTCCATCGCGATTGGTCACGGCACCAGTGTAGCGAAAACGACAAGACAGGGGGTAGACGTTTATTGCACACCGAAAATGGGCACATCCCGGGGTCTCACGCGCACCATCGAATATCGACTAGATTTCCGTCCCACAACGCAACACCGGTACGGATGTTGGAGGCGAGCCAGTCCTTTCGCCTCGGGAGCTCTGACTTGGACGACCCGCGTTCCTGTTTTCGCCTCGATCTCCACTTCTCTGTCCCCGATTTGGATCAGCCAGGAGTCGTTCGAGAGCTCTCGACTTGCTTGTTCTGGGCTGTGTCAATCGGCTCGGCCTTTGTCCTGTGGGCTGCGCTAGCGGCGTATTTGTCTGATTTATTGCGCTGTCCACATATTCCCGCTCCGTAGTTCCGGGCCCAGGCTCGTCGCTAGCCGTCTTTCGCGATCCGCTCTCAGCTAGCTCCGAAGAGCTCCCCCGAGGCATTCTTGGAAGTGGCCCCTCTGCAATGAGACTGTCGCTGTTCTTTTTGCGCAGATTCAAGCAAGTTTGCAGGTTGTTAAAAAGCGACGCCTGGTCACTAAACATCTCCGGAATTCTGGAAATTGTTTGCTCGAATCTGAAACCTTGTGTACTCTTGGGCAAAATGTAGTTGATGTATCTGTCTTGCTCCACAGTTCCGAGTTTACGTAGTAGCAGCCATACTTTTGACGCATCATCAAAATTAACCAGATCCGTCTTGAAAATATCCTCGTAACAGCCCAGTCATGAGAGCAAATTTGCTCTGAGACGCGAGGAAAAACCCACTCACGGACGCTGTTTATTATTGTCACAACTGAAAGCTTTTCTGCATGGTGAACTGATGTATACTGGAGCGATAGTGCTTGAGTGAGGATCTCGATTATTCGCAGCTGTGTCGTCACGAAGTGTTGTTGCTGTTGAAGCAAAATATCTCATCTTTTCTGCTGAGAGCGTCATCTTGAATAACTCTGCGCATGGCGCTAAATACTTCTGTTCTTGCTGACAGTGCGGATAACCGATACGGCGACTCGGGTCAAAATCCTGCCACTTTCCAAAGCAGAAGACAGAGGCTTCTGGCGGAAATTGTGTGGAAAAGAGTGTGGACAGCCAAAATGTAAGGTCAGAATAAATATTTCTTAGAAGAATTACTTAAATACAGTTCCTGACTATAGCAACTACTAGATGTCCAAAAGCTTGCTTGTTGTTCAAGTAGTGTGCTTACTGGAGGGCTTCAAGGCAAGTCGTTCTCATTGGTCTACTACAAGGTAAAACGATGCCATTGGATTACTCTCATTGGCTAGTCAATGAGCTTCAGGCGGCCTGCGGCCACTCTTCTCCTGGCTGCTTTACAGAAAGCTGGCTTCGAGGCCCCCTACGGATGGGCTCCCATAACACCCGGCCCATTATATCACGCGGCATAAAGAGGCTAGTTAGGTTCGACCATCGGTGGCTTCGCAGTTTGGCTCATATCGGGTGGAAAGCCGCTTGATCAATGGGCTTGTTCGACGCCTTGCTTTTGTCATAGAAAGAGGAAGTGAACCACTCGGTAACAGAATTTTACGCACCAGGCTCAGAACACTGGACCACGTGTTGCGCATGTCATCCCACCGACTCCGGCGAAGTACGTTGTTTGCTCGCCGGGGGTGTAGTTGATAAAAAGGTGACCAAGCTATAACTTGATCAAGAGGAATGAAACTCTTACTTTGAAGTTGGCCTTGGTTGGTGCCTCTCGGTTTCCTGGTTGGGTTCCGAAAGATGGTGCAGGTTTGATTTGATGCACTTGTTGAATGGCAAGGAGCCAACTTCAGTAGCGTTTGTGTTTTGAGATTCTTTTCTCTAGCCCATCTGCACAGCCTCCTCTGCAACCATTATCTCATTCCTGAGGCATCATATAACTTCTTCTGTGGCGCAGTACCGGCTGGTAGCTCTCCGAAACCACCTCCATCCTTTACTGATGTCTCAGCTGGCAGGCGTTTTGCATCTTTTCCCCTTTTGTTTCTTAGCGCAGCACAAGAACTGAGGTGTTTTCTACCTCTTGCTAACGTGTATGGGGATGATGACCGCTGTAAGGAGTGGAAACAGGCACGCTCGATGCTTTGCCGCGCATGGGAGTAAGGAGAGTCAGAGGATTTGATTACGCTAACGCTGCAGTGCGCTTGAAACGTCTGGCCCTCTTATTCGGCCTAGGAGTAGAGCTTGACTTAGTTGGTTGTGGCATGAGCGTGGCCATATTCATCTAGGGTGCGATGTTAACATTCCCCAAATGCACGATTAGCACTAACAAGCTGTGCCACTTCCTCACGAGCACACATAAACAGTTGACAACCGGAATAACTTGATAGTTTGAACAAAACCAAAATGGTTCGGCCACTTTATTCATTAGCCGCACTTCAAGTACAGACCAACACATACATTTTGATTGGAAGGATCTAATGTGTTTAGAACACCGTATCCGCATCTTAAGCATTTTACCACAGTTCTCTAAAGGGCACACGCAATGTCGCCTGCCAGTTTAGATTTTGCTAGTTGCATCAAGGGTCAGCCTAACTAGCTGTGTATGCTGTAGCCAGTTTTCATCAGCGGCAGTTTTTAGTGACATGAATAGATCGTAGGGGTCGTTTTAAACCTTTTAGGTTACAGAAGACTAAAGTACATCAGTTTTTAAGTGACGGAGGATGATTTTGCCAATGGTAGCAGTGCAATTCCGTTGCCTTTTCAAAGATTTTTGTGTCGTTCTGTTGGTTAGATGATCAACAAGTACACAATCGGCAGTTGAGTTTCCAAACTCATGTTGTTCAGCCTGTTATTCACGCCTTCTTGAGTAAAGTAAATAAATAAATGATTACTTCTCGGCAGTGCGAGAGGCGCCTTCGAAAGCTTGATCATGGTAACACAGAAATGTTACAAGTTAACCAGCGCATACTACATATATGTGTGTATGTATGTGTAGTACACGGAAGTGTTACGACAAAGTGGCATGTATGCAGTGGACTGCATACTTTTGCTGAGACACCTGAGATGGCTCGGTCATGTGTGGCGTATGGATTCGACTCGGATACCGAAACAACTCTTATACGGTCAGCTGAGTACTGGAAAGCGACACATGGGGAAACCAAAGTTACGTTACCAGGACATGAGGACATGCTCAAAGTGGGCCTATCACGTCCTAATGTTGAATGCAAGCCATGGGAATCGAAGGCGATTGATCAGCGTGCATAGCGCGATCTGATCACGAAGGCAGTTGCCGAGGTGCAAGAAAATGCCCTCGTGCACGCAAAAAGAAGAGGCAGGTGTGGAAGCGACAGGCGCCGATGGGTTGTACTCCATCGACATCGAGCGCATGGTGCTGTGGCACATGTGGTCGTGAGAGCATGAGTCAGGTAGGCCTAGTGAGCCACGAGCGAGGCCACTCAGGACCTGCATCAAAAGAGGATAGGTTGCTGAGAATGTAGACAGCCGGCGCAGCATTGGTAGGTACGCTGCATTGGATTTAATAATCACGTTTTTGCGTGTTGAGTTTGTTTATTTCAGCCGATTGGTTTGCTATATCTTGTTAATATTTTCTTTGTTAACTCATTTGGATGTCTGTCTGAATACGCTTCTTTTTACCTACACACGTCGCTTAAGCAAATTGAGGTTAAATTCGTTAACCTTTTCGCGTCTGCTGCATTTTTAAAATATATCTTTTTCTGATATCTTGAACTTAGCACGGATTTGTTGAAAACCAATTTATTTCATATGCTACATTTATTGCAGATTTAAGTCGATATATCCGTATGCTTTATTCGGTAAATATTATTTGATATTGTCATTTCAGGTAATTAGATGTTGTTTGACATTCCTGATGTGGCTGTGCTTGATGTGCATGTTGACAAAGTCCCTACCTGTCTTTTACCTACTACCTCATCCATACTGGCTCCAGGAGACAGTTGGTCGTTGCTGGACGGGATGGAATGCACGGTCTTCGTGGCCCGCTTGGGCTCGAAGGATGGTCCCATGCACTCAGTTAGGAGCGGACTACGGTCCAGCCACCGCCTTGTGTGCGATTGATTCCCCAACTACAGCATGCTTGTGAAGGAGTGTGGGCTGGCTCCATTGATGAAACGTGGCTCCCATTCACATGCCTCCCGGTCTTATTCCTTCGGGTTTACACTGGATATGGGGTGTGTGGTTGGAGCTGTGGATGGTGCAGCGCAAGTCACCCATAGTCCCTCTGTAGGCGCAAGCGTCCTGTGGCTGACCACAGTGACAGGCAAATCCGAAACCGGATGCCGCCCATCATATATAGGTGTGCGCATGTGTAAGTCATCATGTTGAATGAATTTGTGAGTATTACTGTTATTTTGTCAGTGCATTCATCCCAGTAGTTCATAAGCTACATAGAACCGCCTAGTACGGAAAAGCACCAAGCGCGTTTCGCCTTATTGGGGCTCGTCAGTGGTGCGCATTCCCTCGGTCCCTACTGGGGATCGAACCCATGACCGCTGGAGGCAGTTGCCAACTAGCCAGCAGCTTAAGCCACTGAGCCATGGGGGACGTTGGCCGGGCTACATAATTTGCAAGCTAACTGGGGTACAGCACCACCTATCTTCCACTATCGCTGACAGTGGCTAGCCTGCAAGGTGACGACCTCTTTGTAGCCGCTATATCCACAGCATTTGAAACTGGGAGAGGCCCGTTAGTTTATATTATTCGCGGGTGGCAGGATTTTAGCTGCCATTTTGTTAAGGTATTTATCCCAATAATTCACGAACTACATAGCACAGCTTAGTCCGGTATATTCGCCAATATAGGAGGGGATCAGATGAAATCTTTGAAGTGCTTAGCGTTCGCGAGATGGGTAAGATCCACTGGTAAGGCTAAAAGCAATGACTTACTTTGGTGGCGAGGCACGTCCGTCACGTTACAGGGTTACTAAGTGGATATTGGTGGCTTTTCATAGGAGAGGGCTTGCCAGGCGGTAATCCACAACGTCCTGAAACACTGCCGCCGAACTATTAGCTGGAGTGGGATTAACCTGAACCACTCAGCTGGCGCCACGTGGAGGTTGTTCGGCTAACCAGCAATGCAGACACACCTCTTTCTTCCCCAAAGACGAAAGGCAATTTTCATTTTTGCAACGAATCCGTCGACTTCCAGAGAGGATTTGCGACAGGTCTCTCCAACAAAATGGATGGAATGGGCAGCACATCGAAGGTGAACTGCGTCTTCATAAACAGGCTTAATGACATCCCGGTAGCATGCAATCAGATCTTTTGCGCAATCTACAAGAAAGCCGTCACGAGACTTAAGTCTATACCCATCAAGGTCAAGCTGCGCAGAATGGCTCTTCCGACGGTGGTAGAATCGGATCATCCCAAGTTGACCGTGTCGATGAGGTATACTCGCACACTGCTCTTGCTGCACTTCAGTGGGTGCGCATTACAAGATGTGCAGTTCCATATTTCCGCAATCATCAGTTGTTCCGTCTGTTATCACATTAACAAAGGTAGTACATAACATGTATTTCAATATCTGTGTGTACAGAATGGCTAGACAATTTTCAGAAGTAGCGCATTAAATCCGGTAATGCTTCTAGCCTACTCTAGAAGAATATTTGCAGACACCACGGCAAGTAGAAAGTCAGATATCACTGTCGCTGGATGCCTAGACAGGATTTACAACGGTGATGAAACTAACGATGCTTGGTTGTCGAGCTATCTTTGGAGCTGGTTGCTTTCTAACAACAAGTTTAACTGCTTGCTCCTCCATGTGAACATTCTTCGGAAGTTGTTTCACGCTCCATGGTCAGCCACACGTCAAATGAAGGATAAAACATTAGTAAAACAGTAATTGCTTATCCCTGTTATTCACGTAGTATTCCCCAGGAAATCCATTCACTTAATCCAGGCCGGTTATTCATCCATACTGCTGTTTTATTCACTAAGATGACATCTGCAATCGCCTATATCCGTTAATTATATTGATTAGAACAAACACGAAATCAAAGTAGCTTTCGTTATGAGTTTTACATTTTGCTACGATTCCGGGAACTTAAGAATCTCCGCGATATTTTGCGTTTTGGCGGAGTGGCGAAAAACTCATGTCTTTATTCAAAGGGCGACAACAAATATCGCAGAATAAGCGTTAAAAGTAACCAACAACGGTCGACGTCGGCGGAAGTTACGGCCACAAGTGACAGGAATTGAACGAATCGGTTTTGAGACGATCAACCGATGGACAGACAGGTATTCAAGCGGCTGATTATGGGATGGCATGCAATTGGCGCGTGGGTACAGGTTTCGAAAGAACGAAGAGATGTATACCCGTTTGGACGGGCGGGGGTTCACTATGATCAAGTTCTATCCGTGTACTCGGAGTCGAGATAAATGGCACGAAGAGCGATGTAGACATGGAACGCGCAGAAATCAGGGGGTTTGGCAAGCACATTCACATAGACACACGGCGAACATGCTGTAGTGTCACAAGTCTGAGGAGCCGTGAAGTGCCGTGGTGGAGAACCAGGGGCATTTCACTCGTATAGCAAAGTCCCACTACGCCTACTATCGCAGTCCCGATATCATCAGCTGCTGGTAGCACTGCCGCTTTAGTTCGGGGAACTTTGGCTCGTTGGATGATATGGTGGTAGTTTTTTGATCAGAACAAAGGGATGCCAGCGCTTTTACACGTGCATACACCCCCATGTGTGTAGTGTGATGCGGGATTATCTTACAAATAGCACCCAGTTCACGCAGCTATGCGACAAAGTCTTCTGTATTCCCAGCCAATTGTGATGTTTCTTTTAACAAGCCACGCTATCTTCCTTTCTATTCTCCGCATACGTCAAAAGTCCACATCCCTATTTCATCAAACTTCGTTGGCTTTAAATACGCTGAGGACGTCCTTCTGGGTTGCACAACTCCAATCCTTGATAACTCTTTGGAACTTCGACGACGGTTGGACAAATAATGAGCTCCCAGTCCTTCTCTCTCAACCCTTCCAAGTTATATAACGTAACGTTTTATTTTCCACATCCCAACAGACTCCATTCCCTTCATTACAGAAAACTTGGTATACGACCGGTTTATATATTTAGAATGTATCATCCTAAAACCTGAAATGATAAGTTCCCGATCGGTTCCAAGATTTCGAGACTCCATTCCCTTATACATATTTCCCCTCCCATGACTGTGGATGACCAAAGTATACCTCGCACACCTACCGTAAAATACCTCGGAGGGTTCTTATCTCACTATTCATCTTGGTCCACACATATTCTTGAAGCATTCAGTTACAAGGCTCTCTTTTTATACCCTTAGGCTCAAAAATGTTTTTCGTTCCAAGTGGTTTAGTTCCAAGGTTGGTGACTGCATGTAGCTACCCCCACTGGTTATGTTGTTCCTGTTATTTTCCTCGGAATGCTTCAAAAAGATTATGGCCTTCGTGTCCGTTCGCTAAAACTTATTTCTTTCTCTTACTCTGGATTAAGAAAGTAACCACTCATTGAGTTCATTGTTAATGCATGCATTAACTTCTCATCCAGGAATTTACCTACTATCCTAGTTAGCATTGTACC
>CALYDF020008205.1:0-11846 GCA_944474145.2 Dicrocoelium dendriticum | reverse complement strand
GGTTTGACTTCACTGACACTTGTGCACCGTGTAGAAGGTCGATAGGATTTTTTAAACCTAATTTAAATGGTTCAAATACTCGTGTTTATCACCAAGGGAAGCTGTGCATTCCCAAAAAGCATTCATTTCTGCGCTTAATAACTTGTTGTGGATTATCGCTTTAATTACAAACGTTCTGGAATAATTCATTGCCTGCAAGTGCCTAGTAACCCCTGATGATTGCTCAAAGGTATGCAGGATAACTAAGCTTGGCGCGTGACCGACGTATTCCAGAAGTCCACGGTCAGTAGATGATCCATATATACAGTCAAGTTCCGCTGCGTTTGTGCAGTGCTTTGTTGAGGTCTTTTAACATTTTATTTTTCAAGGTCGTCGGCGTTATGCTTTTTACTTCGGTTGAGCTAAACTTTTGTGAGGTGGTAAAGTGCCCGTTTCGGAAGCGCGCCCGGTAAGAACCGTATAACAAATGTCGACGAAGGAGTTTGCAAGTGTGCTGATTATTCTGCTGAGAAATTTCAAAAGCTACTTTTTAACAGCAATCTCAAACGAAAACACAGATGAAAATGATTGAAGAGTTAACAAGTTGCTTTAGTTTGTTATCAACATGTGCAGCAACGCGGGATACGCAGGAGAATTCCGTTAATGATCGCAAGGCTGCAACCTCTGTTTACAATTTTGGCGAGGGTTTTGGATGCATCAGCAATGCCTGTACGAAGCGCTGTGACGACATGTTCCGGACCAACTCTCTTCGTTAGAAAGACGCCTATAAAGTACGATTGCCTATCCGCAAGCTTAAGACAAATGAACCTTCAAGGTTCTTAGACTATAGTTTGGCCACAACCAAATGTTCTGACGTTTGAATAAGCCGCGTCGCAGCTGAGCGAAATTTTTAGTGCGGCAGTGTTCTTGTTTAGTATACGCTATGAATGCCTCAATCTTGTCGAACGGGAGTCGGACGACTTAGAGGCCATAACAGACTTGATTTACTATGGCCTTACTTGGTGTGTCTCGACAAATTAGAGAATAAGCTATTTATTTATTTATTTATGAGCGAAAGCGTTGCAACCTGTGCTCTTTAACTTGCGATCAGTTTAAATGCCTCATTTTTGTCGGCGCTCTACAGCCCTCTATGACGCAGAGAACCGCAGGTGGCTTATAAATAAATAAATAGCTAAATAAATTTTTTATTCTCGGCAATGCGAGGCACCCCTTTACCGGCATGATCATATTTAGCTAACAGCGTGATCAAATTGTACAAAAGGGCATGTTTGGCATAACAGTGTATGTAAGTATATGGGTGTATATACGTATGTAATTGTGTAGGAATGTAGCTTGGGTTTTTGAATGTGCCGCGGAATGTTTGACTGTTTGTTATCGTCAGGTATGTGTGAGTAAGCAATTGATTTTCGTGAGTTGGATAGCATTTTTCGAATATCCACGGGCCAGTGACTTTAGTTTGTGGCGAGTCACATCCGCCACATCGCAGTGTTGTTAAGCAGACATTTGTGGCTTTTTCTAGGGAGAACGCTTGCCAGGCAGAAACCCACCACGTCCTGGGACACTGCCGCCGAACTATTTGCTGGAATGGGTTAAATCCGAACCACCCAGCTGGCACCACGAGGAGGTTGTTCGGCTAGCCAGCTGTAGCCGGATCCCCGTCCGCCACTGAAGACCTTGGTGAGCGCATGCCAATAACTGCTCACTTTAAAGCACGACACTTTCCTGATCTAACGGAATGGTCTCTTAACACTATCTACTTTCCACTACGTGAAAAAAGTTAGGGCTGTCAACTCAGTTGAACCAAGCCAGTGGTACACGAACACAGCATGCTGGTTATGCCGTGAATGGCATTTCACACACTCACTACATTCGAATGCCATATTTGTGGAACGTGCTATAAGCAGGGTTGTAAGGAAAAACTGTAGTCAGATACGGCCGTAGAATCTGAAGCCCCAGCAAAGGGGAATACTTGAAAGCATAGCGCAATCTCCTTCCATATTTTCCGCATTCCAAAGCAAACGTTAAGAAAGTCGACAATTTAGCAGCTTGTTTATCAATGGGATTCTTATGAAACTGCAATTCCACACAGCCCCAATTATTTCGATTTCTTCTAAGCAATTATGAAAGCCTATAAGGAGGCCAAAGATCGTCAAGGCTCATAACATTGCTCACAACGCACCCGCCGGTGTGCTTGGATTGGTGGACGTACTTGGTTGCAAGATTTCATCCAAAAGTATGGTCGAGTTGGGAAGTTGCTACGGTAAAGATGGACTGAATTTGAAACTTCGTGATCTTGACTGGTTTAAAATACTTGCAGATTCTCAACGTTCTTTTTAATCAGATTTGCAGTGTAGTCCGTGCACGCCCATTCCCATCATCAAAGTTCGTCAAAGTTATGCACCGTTCGCTGAAGCGAACTTTTGTCTATGTCTTTCATGGCGGCTTGAGACATTGTACCAAATGCAAGGCAACGCTGTGCTTCCGACTAGTAGCCAACCCAAGAGAAACCACCCGTACCATATGCATACAGGTCAAACGTTGCCAAAGAAGCCGATCGACTGGAACGAGCCGGGGTCTTCACAGCTGTCAACCACTTATCATGGGCCGCACTTCCAGTCGCCGTGAATAAGGCAAAGGACATGGTATGCTTCTGCGTTGACTTCTCAACTGGACGTAACGCTGCGCTGGACGACCCCCAGAACTGATTACCTGTAAATACAGAAATTAATAAACGGTATAGCCTTGGTGAAAGGGGGCACAACTGTAAAAGCGCGATCAAATATGTATGCAAGCATAGCTGCTTTTAATAGTAAAAGATTTCGTTGTAATGAAGGGTAAAACCGAATGTTGTAGTTTATTAGTGTGAGCATTTAGACAGGTAATAGTCCCACCAAGTAACATGAGGGCACTGGGGTGCGTAAAACTCAGGCATAACCGTTGTGTCAGTATACAAACTTGACTTGCTTTCGCCATGTAGTAATCCAGGTACACAGGAACCCACGTAAGCTTTCGCTGTAACCTATGTCTACTAAATCTCGAAATATTTCGTGCTCCAGCAAAGCATTCTCCAAAGTAAAGTTGCTTGCACAGGTGGTATGTAGAGTCTGCTGATTTTCTCAGTGGGAAATGTTCAGCTGTTACTTTATTCAGTGGCGCGGCACATCTACCACGTTGATGTTGTTAAGCGGACATGTGTGGCTTTTATATGGAAAGAGCTTGCCGTAAGGTATCTGCTAAACTGAATACTGGTACCTGCTATACTAAGCTTCATTTGTCTGATGCCTAGCTTCAATTCGATGTTGCCGAAGACTCAAGTGAAATGTTGACAGTCAACATTTATTGTTGGCTATTCTAACAAGACCGCTTGCCCTGGTTTGAAACGGCACCAGCCACTTCCCAACTGTGGACGGAGAAAATGCTAGCGGGCGTATGTTAAGGCGCTGTAAAGCTGGATGAAAACATGGTGCTGGGTCGAACAACGGAAACGCTATTCACCGACTGGATGAAGTGTTGTTCGTATACAGTCGTAGGGTTTCCGGCTCCTTGAGGACCAATGCACATTTTCAATCCAGTTAACCCATGTCTTTGCTTTATCTTTAGAAAGCATGGACGTCGACCTTTCTCCGAGGTCTGGAACTTCTTGGAGATCTGGGATCGGACCGTGAAATAGCTTGTGCCTGGGACAGGACATAGAAACCCCCAAGGACCTACATAGAACACGGCTGTACAACAAGCGGATAAAAATGCACTCACTACCATGACCGTCGTCCAGTAATGGTAGCTGGACATGACGCCTTCATACCCCTGCGAAGTATACATAATCCTGAGAAATCTAGACGCATGAATCGGAAGTTTTGCCCACCTGGACACAAAGATGACAAACGTCAAACCCTCCATAGGCCTCAGCCATTATGGCCGCCCCGACCAACAATAATCTGTTCGGCTAACAGAGGAAATTAGAAGGCACTTGACGACGGTTAACCGAGGGTTAAATCAGTCAACGAGCTGCTCTGCCAGTTTTACATTAGTGTACAAACGGATTTCTGACAGTGTTTCAGGACGTGGTGGGTTTTCGCCTGGAAAGCGTTCTCCCTATAAAAAGCCACAAATGTCCGCTTAACAACACTGCGACGTGGCGGATGTGACTCGCCACTGAATAAAGCTGCTGCCCACAGCTCCATACTGGCAAGCCCACCAGAATCCTAATGTAATATTTTCCTTACAAGTTTTCTCTACAAACGGAATGCCCAGCCTGTTTACACTACGCACACTAGAACCCAACTTTTCGTCATGCCTTGACGAATATATACCCCAAGATTAATTTTACAATTTCCAAAGCCTGCACAACTTTCGGCTTACTGCCGATTACATACATAGCAACGTGTTTGTTGCGAAACATAACTGCTTGTAATCGTTGATCATGCCTGGTCTGGTGTGTCTCGGAAATTCGAGAATATACTGTTTATTTATATATAGAAGCCATTAGGAAACGTCTCCACCAATAGATCTACAGCCGCTGCGTTCCAATTGTGGGCTTAGCAACCACTACAGCGCATTTTTGACTAAAATGCTCCTCCTGCGTGCCCCACTGAACAGGCTGCAAGCCAAAGCTCAACCTTGGAACTGGACACCAGAACGCCAGAATGCCTGCGTCCCGGTCAAGACACTGCTGTCCTCAAATTCCCATTAAAACTATGTTGCTCTCCTAAAAGGCTTGTTTTAGACACAGATATGTCAAGCAATGGGATTAACGTTGTAATTTCCCACACCTACGCCGGTGGCTCTCATACTACAATCGTCTTGGTCGCCAGAAAACTTAAGCCGACAGAGATAAATTGCAACCAGCTCGAGAACGAGTCATGGGTTATAAATAACTAAATAAATACTTATTCTTACCAAAGCAAGGCACGCCTTTTGAGAGTGGGCAGAATAGTGCAAGCTCGTACATGTTAGCGTGATGATCAGGTCCTAAAGCAACGGTAATATAGATAGTGTCAGTAGTGTAAGCCCACATGGCCAAAATTTGCAGGAAGATTACTTTCACAAAGTGCTAGCAGTAACAAAAATGATCGTTCATAACAATCGACGACAGTGTTCCAGGACGTGGTGGGTTTTCGCCTTGCAAGCGTTCTCCCTATAAAAAGCTCCAAAGGCCGTTTGGCAACACTGTGATGTGGCGGACGTGACTCGCTACTGAATGAAGTCACTGTCCACTGTTACACACCGGAACGCCTGCTAGTCATTATTCAATATTTTACTGTCACGTACAACAAAGGTACTCTCCGCATTCATCTACTGTCCCCACTCCACTTACCGTGCTTTTCGCTTTACGCACATTTGAACCCATTTTATTAGCACTCGACTGATGACTTTGTTCCTCTTGAGTGCTTAGACTGTTTCTGCAAAATGTACAACGTTTGGCCACAACAAATTACATGCCTTGCAACGTATCTGATGCGCCACATAATTGCTTGTAAAGTTTGATCATGCCTGAAGTGGTGTGTCTCGACGAATACGAGAATAAAATATTTATTTAGTTAGTACAGTTATTATTCGAAGAATATTTTGGTAAGGGATTGGTCCGACGAGGTATTGTAAACAGAGCGGATCATTTTAGTGGGTAATAGAATACCATTGATCATACATGTAAGCGAATTTGTATGGGAAAGTGTATATGCATAGAACTTCTGATTTGGGTTATCAGACAACTTGCCAGTGCGTGATAGGAGCAGTCACTTTATTGAGTGGCAACTCACCTCCGTCACGTCGTAACTGTAAACCAGGCATATGTAGCTTTCTTTTGAGAGGATGCCTTCCAGGCCAATAGACACCAAGTCCTGGAATATTGCCGGCCGGTATTATGACATTGACTCGGTTAACTCTTGACCGATTGTCCTTGAGCTTATGCGAACTCATGTTTCACCAATATATTTCCGTTGCTGTGTGGTTGGCTTCTATGGCGTCCACCGCCACTTATTGGTGCTGGTGAGGTCGGACCACTCAGGTGAGTTGTTTTCAGTAGATTAGCTTGTAGAATTTCTCCGGAGGTACCTGGAGGTACCAATCACCGTGGTGGCGGATGCCACATTTACATGCGTGCGATTTCGGGGCGCCATCGTTTCAAGAACTTTCAATCAGCCTTTTGGAAGAGTCGGTTGGGATTCAGACTAGTAGGGAACAGCGCGATATCTTAATTGGCTGTCTGTATAACCCACCAAACACTAACACAATCGGCATACGCAGTCTAGTGGAACTCTTCACAGAAGTATCCCTTTTGCCTACCCACTATATATAATTGGTGGTGACTTCAACATGCCAAAAGTGGCCTGGCAAAAGCAATCTGCGCCACCCAAATACCGCGCCGTTGTGGACACCACATATGCATTTTGATGGACTCAACACGTGCATGCACCCACTAGGCACAATAACACCTTAGACTTACTTTTACAAACGGAGTTGCTCATGAACCGGCTAGCGTGTTTGACAATCTTCCTGGATACGATCACAAAATAGTAAAGCTCTCTTTCCAACTAACCATCACTCGCTCCCAGTGGCTAGACCAGCATGTTCTGTTCGGCCCTTCAAACGAACCAACTGGACAAACTTTACTCTACTTCTGAGATCCATCAGCTGGGATGTATTCTTCCTGGCTACAGATGTGGGCACTGCCTGTTCGGTACTATATAGAAATCTCACTTGCTGTCTGGATATACTTGCACCAATAATGAAACAAAAAGCAATGCAGCCACCGCAGGATGCAGCTCCCCTTCGTAAACTACTCGTCAAGCTCAAAAGCCATGTTCAAAGTACAGCAGGACCCAAGAACTCTTCCTCCTTATTCGCATCAATGAAGTCCTGATGGAGTGGAGAAATTCACTAACTACCGCATATCCGTCCGAAGAACACACTGCCCTAAACTTTATCAACCGTAGCAAAGCCCACAATTCTCTAATGAGGCGCAGGAGCAATCCCGCCTCGAATTCGATTAACTCAATTATTCGTCTAGACAACACAGTTACCAGCAACCAAGCTGAAATAGTTGAGTACATGAACAGCTACTTCTGCGACTCTTTCACCTCTGCTAACCTGACCATGCCTCTTAATATTCCTAGTTGTACCAATGATACTTTACGTGCAGTACCATTTGACTTGCGCATCACTGCTCGGGAAAAGCAAGCCCTCAAATTATCCTTCCATGCCGGACCTAATGGCCTCCCATCGGCTCTGCTTATTCTAGGTTACCTGGATATCGCTGTCCTACATCTTAACATTTTTACCCTCTACATGAAACATGGAACCTTTCCCGCTGCTTGGAAACATGCAGTAGTCATGCCAAGACACAAAAAGGGGAAGCGGTCAAAACACTGAAAACTACAGGCCCATTAGTCACACCCCATTCGCTTCACGAGTGATGGAGAGGATCGTTAAGGAAGAGCTCCTACGGTGCTTGACTTACCATAACCTCATCAACAAATCTCAACATGGATTTCTCCGTCTAAATCCTGTCAAACAAGCCAGCTAGAGTGCCTGAAAAAGATCACCGATATGGTTGATTGCAGGAAAGCTTTGATCATCGTCTTCTTGGATATGAAAAATGCGTTCGACGGAGTCCGTCATAATGGACTGCTAACTAAATTGACTTCTTACGGTATATCGGACCAGTTGCATTCTTGGTTCTCTTCCTATCTCTCCTGTCGATCACAGTCGGTGACACTAGGAGCTTTCGAATTACCACAGAAACCAGTTACGAGTGGTGTGTTCCAGGGAAGTGTTCGGGGCCCTATACTCTTCCTACTTTACATTAACGACGTATTTTAGGTCTCTGAAGCTGCATAGGCGTAACTGTTCGCCGACGATGTCAAAGTCGTATTCTCCGTTGATCCGGGTAACATAAGGAGCGGTCTCCTCAATATTCAAAATGACCTTAAAGCATTAAACTCGGTGTAACACATGGAAGCTTGACTTCTCGCCTGCAAAGTGCAGCGCCCTGTCCTACAAATGCCCTTTACCGCCTAATGCGCTGACCATGAATGGCGTCTCACTAGCCAACTGTCAAACCATAAGGGATCTCGGCGTACACTATTCAAGCTCACTAAATTTCTCGGAACAAGTTAGCTACGGTGTAGCAAAAGCTAGAGCCCTCATTGGTCATATCTGCAACAGAATGCTCGTAAACCATTACAGGCTCACTATACAAGGTACGCGCTAGACCTCTTCTGAAATACTGCTCAATAATATTTGCCAACTCCAGAAAGAGTGAGCGAATAGCAATTGAGATAGTACAAGGCACGTTCCCAAAGCACCTGCTTAGCCCCTCTACTCTCAACTACCGTGAGCGCTGTAAACTTCTTGTTCATGAACATTTATGGTTACAAAGAGTGAGACTCAACCTCACCTTCCTATTCCAGACGATAAGCAACACAAACACGAACTTTGTCGGACTTATTCAACAAACGGTGACTCTCGGTACCTACTCCGACATAGACCCTTAACCATTACTCTACCTACGGCCCGCACCAAAGTGCGTAACAACTTCTTTCTTTACAGAGTAGCTGGCGTCTGGAACCCGCTACCATTACAAGTAAGGGCAGCCGAGAATACCGCACCGTTCAGATTATCCCTACATAGATACCTTGCAACCCTGCCTATCTGCGAGCTCTTTAACTCCAATATACCGGAGGATGAACTTTGAAGACATGGCCTGGAGCACTTCAACCCGAAAACCCAGCGTAATGGACACAGGCCCCAACAAATGATGGATCGATTCGCACCAGCACTACATGTCCTTATCCAAACGCGCCGAATAATCCAGTCCTACCCGATTGGCCTCCTGCTCTCCGGATTCATTCAGACTGCCGAGACGTCACCTCTCTTGGTTCGGCGGACTCAACTACCCGAGTACGTTACCTGGCGAGCTTCTTGGGCTTCTCCCATCTTTCGTCAATAAACCTTTCCAATACTGACCCTAACCTTTATTATCGTGCTCTGCTTTCATTTCCTCTTCAATTGGAGTGCCCGATCTGACTACTCTGAGGTGATCTAGTCCCACTGACTAGCCCCTTTCTCTCTGAATGCTCCAATGCTACCCTGACTTAAGTGGTATACGCTATGCAGACTCAGCGCCCTTGTTCCCCTACCTGAGTTTCTGCTTGACTGGATCACCCTCTATTGTTGCGTACCTTTATCTGCCTTACTTTTATGTGCTACTCCTACGTGCCGACTAAGCTATTCTTGCCAGATCGGCCATTTGTTTTCCAGTTCTAATCAGAGTTATTCGATGTTGCAAACCTTGGTTCGGCTGACTCAACGTCATGTTTACATCACCTGGAAAGCATTGTGGGCTCCCCCACACCTTATCAGTAAACTTTTCTCATACTGACACTAAACTTTCTTATCTCGCTTTCTGTTTTCATTCCCCAATTTTAATCGGACGGCCAGGTTTACTGCCCTGCCGTGGTCCTGCCTCACTGGACTAGTCTGTTTCTCTCTGACAGCTTCCACGCTACCGAGATTTAAACGGCATAGGCTCCGCTGAGTTAACTCTGTTACCCCTACTCTGAAGGACTGCTAGCCTTGTTCCCACGTTATGGTTACAGCCTCTTACTTATCTGCATTGCACGACCTAGTCCCAAAGCACTAATTAATCCAGTACCGCTTAGTCGGCCTCGTATTCATTGAATTCATTTGGACTTCTGAGACATCAATTCTCTTGGTTCGGTTGACCTAATGGTTCTGTTTACAATACTTGGTGAGCCTCGTGGGCTTCTCCACTCTTTATCAATAAACCCTTCTCACCCCGACCCTAACCTCTTCTTCTCTCGCTTTCTGTTTTCAAGCCTTTTTTAATCGGACGTCCGGCTTTACTGCATTGCCGTGATCTTAGCTCACCTGCCTAGTCTGTTTCCATCAGCTGCTGAGACTTATGCGGTATACACCGGTAGCCTAAACATGATGTTTCACTTAGATCTAGGGCCTGCTAGAATTGCCCACAATTTACTGCTGGCTCTTTTCTTACCTTTACTACATGTCATTATATAAACGCGCCGACTAATCAAGTCCTACCCGATCGACCTCCTGCTCTCCGGATTCATTCAGATTTCTGAGACGTCACCTCTCTTGGTTCGGCTGACTCAACTATCTGATTACATCTCTCGTCAATAACCCTTCCCATACTGACCCTAACCTTTATTATCGCGCTCTGTTTTCAATTCTTATTCAATTGGTGTGCCCGATCTCATTGATCTGAGGTGACCTAGTCTCATTGACTGGCCTCTTTCTCTCTGAATGCTCCAAGGCTACTCTGACTTAAGTGGTATACGCCATGCAGACTCAACGCTCTTGTTCCCTTACCCGGAGCTTCTGCTTGACTGGCTCACCCTCTATTGTTGCGTACCTTTATCTGCGTTTATTTTTACGTGTTATTCCTTCGCGCCGATTAAGCTAGTCCTGCCAGATCGGCCAGCTTGTTTCCAGTTTTAATCCGAGTTATTCGATGTTGCAAACCTTGGTTCGGCTGCCTCAACGTCATGTTTACATCACTTGAAAGCCTTGTGGTCTCCTCCACTCCTTATCAGTAAACTTTTCTTATTCCGACCCTAACCTTTTCTTCTCACGCTTTCTTTTTTCCTTCCCCTTTTTTAATCGGACAGTCAGCTTTACTGCATTACGGTAATTTAGCCGCAGTTGACCTCTCAGTTTCTCTAACTACTCTTTTGTTACTGATACTTCAACGGTACAGTCTTTGAAGACAGCTATTCCTTTTCCCTACCTCTAGGGCCTGCTAGATTTCTTCACTTTATATTTTTCTAGCCTTTTTCTTGCCTTCATTGTGAGTCCCAATCCCAACGCGCTGACCAATCGGGCCGCGCCTGATCGGCCCCCTGCACTCCGAATTCACTCAAAAATATGAGGCGTTACCTTTCCTTTTTCGACTGTCCTAATTGACTGCTTAGTCCCTTGAAAGCATCGTCGACTTTTTCACTCTTTCAGTTAAAGCCTTTCTCAACCCTACTCTGTACTTTCCTTATCTTGGTCTCTGATTGTTTCAAATGAATGGCTATCTCTGTGCTTTGCCTTATTCTATTCTTTTTTGACTGTATTCCTGACTTCATCCATACTACTGAGATGTATATGATCTGGCTAGCCGAACAACCTCCTCGCCTTGCCAGCTGGGTGGTTCAAGTTTAACCCGTTCCAGCAAATAGTTCGGCGGCAGTGTTTCAGGACGTGGTGGGTTTCCGCCTACCAAGCGTTCTCCCTATAAAAAGCTACAAATGTCTGTTTAACAACACTGCGACGTGGCGGATGTGACTTGCCAATAAATGAAGTCACTGGCCCGTGGATATCCGGAAGTGATATCCAACCCACAGACATCAATCGCATATGTTCACATTCCTGAGGATAACAAACAGTCAAAAATGCTCCGGCATATTCAAAGACACAAGCTACATTCATACGAAATTACATACGTATATACACCTATACACGCTGGATATCCGGAAAGTGCTATTCAACTCGCAGACATCAATCGCTTATGCTCACATTCCTGAGGATAACAGACAGTCAAAAACGCTCCGGCATGTTCAAAGACACAAGCTACATTCATACAAGATTACAAACGTATATAAACTCATACACTTACATAGAAAGTAATTTACTCAGTTGCACCAGACTGAGGAAAAAGGCCATTAAAAAGCAATGTCCCGTGCTATTCAGGATTGATACAGAGCGTTCGGCCCGTAAATTCCTGTTATACCAAAAAGACTTCCGGTCGCGCACAATCTTTGTCCAGTTGAAATTGGTGAACGTAAACACAGCCATTCAACGCCGATACGAAAAGCTTTTTG
>CALYDF020008204.1:0-11848 GCA_944474145.2 Dicrocoelium dendriticum | reverse complement strand
AGACTGTGAGTCCTATCATCAAATTCGTCAGGGGACGTTGCGAACAGGCTATCTAGCTTAGTCCATATCTGTCATCGTTACATTAAGACTAGACCGGCCAGTAGTGGTATTCTCACAGCGGACATACGCAGTCCCTTAGGGTATTATGATTAACCAAAGAGTTAATTATCTCTAACCTGGATACAGGTTCTGGTATAGTTCCAATGGATAAAACTTATTATATTAGTAAAGGGCAACATATTCTTAGTGATGAACGTAAGTGTCAAAAGCTACCAGTAGAAGAGGATAAAACGGAAGAGTTAGAAAAACAACTTACCGAGTTGCACCTAAGAGGCATGAAAGCAAACGTTATCACAAACTACGAATTCGAAAAGCTGAGAACTTCAAGCGGACATCCAGCACGGTTGTACGGCCCCCTAAAGTTCAGATGGAAGGCGCTCCAGTGCGTCCCATACTGGAAGTGATTAGCTCTCCACAACATTTGCTAGTTCAACGGATGGTTGAGAAGCTGGAACCGCTGCGTAAAACCGTTTGCACTTACTGCGGGAGACACTTTCGTGTTCCTTGAGTAGCAAAGCGGCGTGAATCTTAACCCTAAATGGATGTCAACGTTTGATGCGAAGCAGTTGTTTACGAATATTCCGTTGTTTGAAACGGTGAAACATGTGTTTCAACTAGCACGACTACGGAATCTACCTATAAATCTCCCGGAAGACCTTCTCAAGTAATTGTTACTCAGATGCACCATAACCGTGCAGTTTACCTTCAACGGGGAGATGCATCGTCAACTTGATGGAGTTGCCGTGGGCTCACCATTGGAACTCTTTCTAGCCGATGTCTTTGCGGCAAAGTAAATAAATAAATAAATATTTTGTCCTCGGCTATGCGAGGCACGCCAATTGAGGCATGGTCAGGTATGTACAGATGTACAGACATTTTATGGGAACTGTAGTGACAGTAGAAAATTGTTCATAAATCCATGCTTGGAACTGTGCAATGGTGAACATGCGAAAGAACGATTTGGTTGTAGTGGGATCGGGATCCATTTGTTTGGACATAATCGCTCTGCCATATATCGCAGTCATACCTCGACTAATAATAGATAGAGAATCCTGAGTGATCCATTGGAAGATAATTGAAGAGCAAGCTATCCAGTATGAAGATTCTAATTGAGCTGCCAGTGTGAAGTTATGGGCTGTGACTTTATTCGGTGGCGAGTCACATTCGCCACGTTGCAGTGTTGTTAAACGGACATTTGTGGCTTTTTATAGGGAGAACGCTTGCCAGGCAAAAACCCACCACGTCCTGAAACACTGCCGTCCATCCATTAAATGGCAAGCTGTAACTGGCTATGTTTCTCGTTGAACGTTTTTTTGCTCCGTTATTCGCAGTCAAGTTGCATCCCATTTTTCTGCTGACTGATTCGTTATGCGAGTGGCCATTGCGTGCCTGGGTCCTCTCCTGTGCCAGATCGGTAGGTCAGGAACTAAGCATTCTTTCTGGATATGATGTGTTGATCATCTGCAGAACCACGTGAAGTGTTGAAGAATATACGTTGAAATATGTTGAAGTTTTGGAGGACAGGATAGGTTCCGAAGAAAGAATCGCAGATCCCCCGGGGTATGTATTGAAAGTGATTAGAGATAGTGGAAACCGTGGCCATTTGGGCGGTCAAAGCGGATTGAAGAGCTTAGAATGACCGATTGTTAAAGCTTTGTATTGGCAGGAGAATGTGCCTTCCGTAGTCGAAAGTCCTCCAGTCAAGAGATATGTGGAAAAGGTATTGTTAGATACATTGAACTCAGTGGTTCATGCCACGGAAGAATTGTATCAGTGCAAGATATTGATTGATTTGTCCGGTTAGTAAGTTGTAAAAAGTTGATAATTTTCCGCTCATGTCCAGGTAAAGGAACTGTGTGCCTTGTATTGTTGTCGAAACGGAGGACAATTCCTTGGGTGCGTGTCGCCGTACCTGTGACAGATTCAGA
The DNA here is from genome assembly GCA_944474145.2 of Dicrocoelium dendriticum. Classification (NCBI taxonomy): domain Eukaryota; kingdom Metazoa; phylum Platyhelminthes; class Trematoda; order Plagiorchiida; family Dicrocoeliidae; genus Dicrocoelium; species Dicrocoelium dendriticum. Next base: position 9,860 of record CALYDF020008204.1, on the reverse strand, counting down.
AGAAAAAGGAAACGAACAGAGACCGCCACACAGGCAGAAGAAAGAAATGTATCTGGAATGCACTCAATCAATTTCTGCGATGCCTGAACTATTGTACCTCTATGCATGTAATTGTTATTTGTATATGGCATATACACGTATATCATAGTTGGCGAAATACGACGAGAATCGAGCAGAACACGGATCAGTAAAGAATGAAAGCATAACGCATTAAGAACGCACCTAAACGAAGTCGGGATTTATGTACGTTATGTAGACAACACACGTATACCCTGCAAATTGAAAGCGTAGACTATAACTGTCGGAAGCCTTTAATGCTGCGTTGCAGAATCTACAATTCTCATGTGAGCACCAGTCCAGAAACCGACTACTGTTCTTGGACCATTTTATCATCTGAATCTCCGAAAGATCGTGCGGCAGAACTGTGTATAAAAACCAACTTGGACTGGACAGTACACCAACTTCTATAGTGCGGTACCCCTACAGTACAAACGAACTCTAGTCCGCACTCTTGTCCTTCGAGCGCACAAAAGTAGCACACCGGACACAACCAACAAAGAATTGCACAGGATCGGCGAGGCGCTGAGAGCGAATGCGTATCCAGTTAACTTCATCCTCAAACCTGTGAAAGGTCGCAAAATAAAACCACCGCAAATGAACGTACTGAAGAAAGAACCAATTATACATTTGTCTTTCCAAGGCGATAGTGCGGCATCTGCCCCGTCCAAACGCTTGAACGAACCCGTGGAAATGACCTATTTTGCGGCTCGTTAACGCATAGTATTTTACAAGAAGCCTTTATTCGCAAAACCTTTGAAAGACAGGCCACCACCGGTGACGCGAGCAATGCTTGTTTATCTTTACACCTGTTCCTGTGGTGCACGATACGTGGGTCGTACCACGAGGCGCCTATCTCATAGGATGCGTGGACACATCCCGAAGTGGCATTACAAAGGCGAAGCGAAGTCTAATGGCAGCTGCATCTTGTGTCACCTTCTGCAGGGCATTCCCGTATAGACGGAAAACGATTTCAGAGTCATCTATTCTATTCCTCAGCGTTTCTGGCGCGGATTCCGGGCGCACGTCCTGTCTATTGCGGAGGCTATCTATATCCACCACCTCAAGCTATAATTGTGTGTGTAGAAACAGCTTTTACGTGCTTTGCTTCTACCGTGGCCTACAACTTTGGCTGTGCTTTCCACCATACATACTTTGTCACCTTGCATGACCTCGTGCTTTTTTTGATTTGTTCCTGTTGGAATTAAACATTCTGATCGATACGCAGCCCACTCCCGCACATTTGGCACTTTCTCATCGTCATGTAATGTTGGGGTCTGAGGGGAATTACCGAAAAGAATTCGTTACTCAAATTCTGCCTCCCTTGCTTCACGCACACTTTCCTACGTCCATGCAAGGGCACAGGATTAATGTAAACATTGATCTACTACCTTACGGGCATAGCATCTGGCCAGTCCAAAAATATACCTGTTTGTTTATTTATGTTTGTTTGTTTGTTTATTTAGTTATTTAACCGGGTACGTTGAACGCAAGTCAGACACTACGAAGAAAATAGCTTGCGGCATCAAGCGGTTGCACAAGTGGTCTAACTCCGGATGACCAACAATAAGAAGGTCGCGAGGAGGTGCATCGGATACTGCGTTTTGTTGGTTCTATATCAGCTACGTCGCGCTCATCCATGTCACTCCTACGGCTTCGCACAAGCTAATCCGCCCCTTCAGCAGTTCCATTGCCAAGCAACGCGGCATGGACGCTGCCATAGTCAGGTCGTGAATGCCCTAGTCTGCAGACGCAGGTATCCTGCTTTTGGCCTATCGGCACGTGTTACGAAGAATGAAGAAGTGATATAGTTGAAGAAAGGTTGGTCATTAGTAAGAATGAGTTCCAACTTAGCAACATATTTCCAAAGCTTTCCCGTATACACTCAACGAAAAACCTCTGAATGCAGTGGATTGGCGAAAACGTTTGATAATCTTTTTAAGTAAGTGCCTGCGATATAAGTAACAATGTGCCGAGGGAAAGACGTTATGTAATACGTTCCCAATCACCAATGCGTCTTTGGAGATGACGAACGTGACGCCAGAAGCACCACCTACAAAGTCCATGATCGTGAGGAGGAAGGTTCTGACGTTAGTCTCCGTTTCCAGCCAGAAGCAAAAGTGGCAACCGGCACCAGCTACATTGGATTATAAAGCAGTGGATACGCACAGGGTTTCCGTAAGCGTTGGCACTGCTCAGCCCTAGTAATAAAGATAAAATGTTTGAAACCTCGGTGGGGTGCGTATTCTGAATGCACAACTTTAGAGGTCAGGTCAAGTTGGGTCAGATATCAAGGTCAATATTTGTTCCTTGATTCCATGGGTAGTAGAGAGCAGGAGGAAGGACCATTGTCAACTTCATCGCTTCCCGATCTTTGGTAGGATGTTCCCGTCATTGCGCAACTGTAACCCCGGAGAGGTCGGCACTCTCCATGTATTGTCTTAGACCTTATTACCTGCAATCCTCCTGCTCTCGGGCTAGCATTCGCTGGCACTATCCAGCATGGTACTATTATCTTAGCACCCTAGCTGCTGCTGTTAAGCCTCACTGCTCTGATACTCTAAGCAACCTTACTTTACGCTTGCATTCCGGGTATTCCCTGCCCTTCCGTCAACTAAAGTTTCTTAGCCACTTAGTTCTTCAGTCCGCTCACCTGGTCATCACACAGACGCCCGTTAGCTTCATATTTCTAGGTGTTCATTTCGCCCCATATTCTTAGCACCCTAGAATGAATCGTTTCTCTGCGCTACGCTATGTATACGTTTGTTCCACATGTTTGCTTTCCTTTAACTGATCTTTAATACTTTACGTCTATCGATCAATCCTTTCTCACCTAGTAACCTGTGCCCGTTTTTGCAGCAAAGGTTTCGGCACGTACCTTTGTAGGAAGTTAGCTATCACAGGCTTTTCCTATTTCAGCAGGCCATAGCACTGTACTCCTAGTACCCTCGTGTTGTCTTTCTGTCTTGATCCTCCGATAATTTTTACTCAGCGCTTGGGTACTATCTATCCGCTTACTTACCACCTTTTGACCTTTGAATATTTTTCGATGTAGGCTAACCACCAGCCGTCCATCTACCATTCAAAAGCCGCTGGTCCCTGTACTCTGCTTCTGCCTTCCCACGCAATAGTCGCATCATAGTAAACTGATACTGCGTTTCTGCTTAATGGCGCAACGCTCTGTATTCCATGTAGATAGTAGCAAGCAACTTATAGGGCCACTGCTTTCGTAACACATTCAATAGACACTTTCAGCGCAATCATTGCTGCACATTGTACGTCATTTGTCTCCACTCCAAATGTTATAACGTAGGATTTTAACAATGTTTGTTTCCACGCCTGTTCGTTGCGGCATTGGTTGTCTCTCACTTACCTTTTCTCCGAGGTCCGGAACTTCTTGGGGATCTGGGACTGGACCGAGAACTCGCTTCTGTCCAGGACAGCACAACCCATAAAGCCCTATGAATCACATGGCTGTACAATAAACGGATACAACTGCACTCACGACCATGACCGTTGTCCAGTGATTATAGCTGGACTCGAGACCTTTACACTCCTGAAAAAAATACATACTCCTGAAAAATCCAGACGCAAGAAACTGACATTTTGCCCACCTGGACACCCACAAAGACGATTCTTCGTGAAGCCCCCATCCTCGATAAGCCTCAGCCATCATGGCGGCCCTACCCAAGATACTTGATCAGCTAACAGAGGAAGTTGCAGGTCATTTGACTGCGGATATCTGAGTGTGAAATCAGTCGGCAACCTGGGCTGCCAGTTGTATATTAGTGCGCAAACAAATTTCTGACAGCGTTCCAGGACGTGGTGGGTTTTCGCCTGGCAAGCTTTCTCCCCATAAAAAACCACAAATGTCCGTGTAACGACACCGCGACGTGGCGTATGTGACTCGCCACTAAATAAAGTCACTGCCCAGTACAACCTACTGGCAAGTCGACCAGAATCATTATTCAATATTGCCCTGACACTTTCAGTAATAATTTACTCCGTGCCTATATGTATCGTTTTCACTACACATAGTGCCCTGATTGTTTACACTACGCACCCTAGAACCTAACCTTTCGTCATGCAATAAAGACTCTATCCCTCAGAATAACTTACACAGTTTCCGCAGCATGTACAACCTTCGGCTTACTGCCCACTACACTCATAGCAACGTGTTTGTTGCGAAGCAATATCGCATGTGAATGTTGATCATACCTTGCTTGGTATTTCTCGACAAATTCGAGAATAAATTAGTTATTTAGTTATTTATTTACCCGTCGTACAACTTAGAGTTCAAGTTCGGTTAGGAATGGAACGACAGGAAAATCGTGTGCGTGTTCCATTTTAAGTTGATCGTTTAGCCAGGAATTGACGCAGTGCTCATCAATGAACCTAAACAGACACACCCGTATTTCACCCCTGCCAACCAGTTGACGCACACTTTTCCTGCCTTAGCAGCCCATGCTGTGGCAGCCAAGCGAAGTACGCAAAGGATAGGAAGCAGCAACATAGACAACAAAATGGCATATTCTGGGTAAAATGAGGCACCCATATGAAGGCGCGAGCATACATGCATACAGACATAACTGCATTAGGATAGTAAAATATAGCGCTTTACTGAAAGTTATATCCGCAATCTTGTAGTTCATATGAGTGTGCATATTGTCCTGCAATAGTCTGCCCAAAGAACATGATGGAGCTGTGAGGAGTAAAAATCAGTTATAACTGGCGTGTCGGTATGCAAGTTCTTCGTACTTTCGCCACGTAATAATACATGCGCACAGGAGCCAAAGGCTTCGCTTCTTTTGAGCATCGGCTGCCATCGACTAAGGTTCTCACTGGCATGAGTAACGGCATGATACTTGTTTCCGTCTGATTCATTATATGTAAATAAATAAATAAATAAATAAATAATTTATTCTCAGTTTCATAGAGACACACCGACGCATGCTTGGTCCCGCCTACCGAAATTGAAACTTCCGATTTCTGATTGGGTTTTGCCTCTCGGCTCCACTATCATGCTTCTCCGTTTACATTAACATCTCACTCTCTGCTTTGGCATCTCTTTTAGTCCATATCACAATTGTTCAATGGTAGTAAAAAGACATTTAACGTCAGCGCAACATCGCACGCCTCTCTAGATTCGCTTTCCTACTGTGCCTCTCCTGCTTAAACCTTCTGGACCAGTCCGGTCTCTGAGGCTCCAAAAGCCCATAGGTCTCTAAGCAGCGCCTCTCTTCTTTTGCGCGTCGGATGCCATACTCTTTGTGGTGTTCACATCTTCGTCCACCGGACTGATGTCTTTCTTATTCCACCAGCACCAGAGTCTGGGCACTTGCACTGTTTCGGGTCTAATCAACTCCTATGTTTAACCATACCCTGCTGTATTCTTATTCGGCACCTCTTCTGGTCAATAGCGCAACTTTCGGGTGGAGCACCTAGCACTTGGCGGTGCTGTCTGTATTATTCCCCTACCCTTGGTCACTCGAAGCCGGAAGTACTGTCGTTTTCTCTCTACAGCTGTTGCAAGTATTGCTGTCTGTTCTCTCTCTTGTATTCAACCCTGTACACATATCAGTCTATGCCGAGCCTAATAAAGCGTGCCGCTTCTGCATATTAATTAATCAGGCTGTCAGGAACGCACCAATTAGTGAGTTATAACTAGCGGTTTACTTGACTTCAACGTTCCACCGCGGATGTCGACCTTACAGTGGCAAACCTAGCATCTTTTGGGGCTTCTGCTCCCACTATTGCTATTCTTGGTCCCTCAGAGCTGGCTCTAAAACCATTTTCTCGCTAAAGCCGTAGTACTCTAGCTCTTCTCGCCCCTGTTGTTATACTTGAAGGCCTAGCAGCGGGCGGTTTCTTCCTCATAATAACCCGGCTCTCAGTATCGCCCTTGCCTGTCGTCTATCTGACTTGTTCGCCACAATGTAGAAGTCCCTATCATTTTCCGCTATTCCAGGCCCCTATAAAGCTAGGTTTGCAACCGTATTCTCGCTATAGCTGTAGCATATAAATTCCATTCCTTTCACAACTGACACACCGTCCCACCCCTTCACCCAGCTGTTTCTCTAGCATCCGATTGTTGAACATGTTACACTATTATTTTCATGGGTCTCAAACCCGGCGTAGTAACTCCACTGGCGCTCCTACCGGTTCGAACGAGGAGCTCTACAACTGCGAAACGATCGCTCAACCTATATCTCAAGCGCATATTAAACCACTCACTATGTTCTGATTCCCTCAACGCATTTACCGGTTAACAACGCCTGATACTCACGGTTATCACACAGGACAACTTTTGCGTACGCCAGGCTAATTCGGACAATATTTTTTGCTCGCCTTGTACAAATATCGGGTTTCGCGCTCGCACGCAAAACTACGGATATGATGTATAACATATACGGTCATTCCATTACTTTCAACCAGCACACCGTTACCATAAATTTTATATGTATACATTAATATAGTCCTGTTAAATATTCTTGGCAGTTTGTTCGGTCCGTTTTTCTTCTCTCCCTTCTACTAAAGGACAACAAAACCTGCACGGAACACCTCTGAAGACATACCTGCGACGCTCCCATGGACAAAAAAGCAATACAGAACAAAGCAATCACCCGCACTTCGCAATCCCGACACACCAAAGGAACCCAGCAAACATATACAATACAAGTCACCGGAGCCGTCCGACTTCTACAGTTCTAACCACTTGCAGTCAACTTCGAAGAAGCCTACACAAGCATGGGAAGCAAATTGGCGAAACGTGACTGCGAATATTCGCCAGGGTAATCGGTCAGTCGAACCTTTTCAAAATCATATCACCAGTCGACAGTGTTCCAGGACGTGGTGGGTCTTCGTCTGGCAAGCGAGTTCCCTACAAAAAGCCACATAGGTTTGTTTAACAACAGTGCGACGTGGCGGATGTGACTCGCTACTCAAAAAGTCACCGTCCCTAACACACACTGGCAAGTGGACCGATCCGACATTTACAAATTCTGTGGATATATTTGCTCTCGTACGAACACGCCTACATATTTGCATAGTGACATGATACTATACTTAAAGTTTTTTTAGCTTTTTACTCATGCTTCACTCACCTGACCCGCAGTGTGTACCTAAACTAATCGGACTATTTCCTCATCAACATACTCCACATTAGTGATCTGATTCTTATCTCTAAATCACGTATTCTGTGGACATAGACTTCGTACAAGCTTTTGGCTATATAATCCCACACAACTGTCTCCAACTGTACTACTCCCGCTCTTGGCGCTGCTAAGCAGGCCATCCTGTAAAATGTTGCAATATGCTGATCATACCCAAAAGGCCTGCCGCGCTTTGTCGACAATAAAATATTTACTTATTTATTTATTTAAAGTAAGGTTACGGTGCACACAGTGTCCAGTGAAACCTCGGAATGTTCGATGCTCCATCAACGCATTCTCCATAGTAAAATCGGTTGCACAGGTTGTGTGTAAAAGTCTGATGACTGCGTCAGGAGGACATGTTTAGCTGTGACTTTATGCAGTGGCGCGTCACAACCGCCACGTTGCAGTGTGGTCAAGCGGACATTTTCGCTTTTCATAGAGGGAACGCTGCCAGACGCAAACGCACCACGTCCTGGAATAATGCCGTAGCTCCCGTTGAACAGTAGTGCAAGCCGGCTATGCACCCTACAGACCGACGTTTCGCTCTACTATTCGCAGTTGGTTGCCGGCCAAGTTTTTTCATTGCTTGTCTGCTAGGCTTGGTAATGGTCCGGCGGCAGTCGTTGAACCCGGTCAAAGATGCAAAAGAGCCGTAGAGTGTAATTAGGTTGGTGCAGGTGGGTAAATTCATTGGTAATAGAGGCCTGATGCTTCTTCCTGTCCTGTTGCGCAGACAGTGTTTAGCTACTCACGTTGGCGTTGTCATGGGATGGTGGGAGTCGTTGCGCCTTGCGGCTGAATACGTCCATAAAAGGCGAAAATGACATTCCTTTGTCCAATGCTGGATCGTTACGAATTTTGTAGTCTGCAAAGTAGGATCAGGATTCCTTCAAATTAAGCAATAATTGAGTGCAATCGTCTCCATGGTCAAGCGGAAACTTTATGAAGGTCCATCGGAAAAGCTGCAGGGAACTGGACATAAGAAGGTGCTTGTAACAATGAACGAAGCGGACCCCATTTGTTCGGGCGCCATTGAGGAGCAGCAAAGGTGTACATGAAATGACATCGGATAAGCTTCAGCTGAATGGAGAATCAGAATGTTCTTCCGGAAGTGCAAGGCACCGAAACCAAGTTTTTGAACGCCGGTGAGAATAAGCAAAGCTGTCCGTGGAAATGAAGGTAAGCACAACAGAATTGTTTGTTTTTAGTTGTGGAACAGGGTTCCATGTAAATAGTTTATTCCTGGTGAGTAAATTGTGACAATGTGAGTGCGAGGCGAGCTAAACTCATTTGTTAAGACCCCATGATAGTGGTTTCTCCAGAGTGGCAAAATGTGCAACGTTTAGAACGAGGAGTATGTTCTTCATATCCCGGAGAAAGGATCGTGTTTAAGCCGGCTGGCTATTGAGAATGGGTCAGCCCGTCCCGATGGATAAAACTTTCTGTTTTGACCAATGTGCCTGTAGGCAACTAGGAAAAAATACGGATAAGGTTCAAGAGGCAGCCACACAGACAGACAGCAGTGAAGCAAGAAGCACTATCGAAAGACAGATAGCATGCAACCGTGCCTATGCTACTCTTAAACCTATATTATTTTGCTTAGTATACATGCTTTGCAAGCGCGTATTTTACATTACTTTGCTGGTGTGGCTCGGATTGCAACTACTAGGTATAGAATAGTTTCTAAACGCGCAGGGACAACAGATCGATGTAATGAGGCGTGTTTAAAAATTTAGCAAAGAACACGATTGCTGGAGAGCAACGAGGATAAACTGATGAGGAGGAGGGCAGTCAGGATGCGAGAGCCAGCTTAGGTGAAAATAAGGCCAGCTAGGATGAGACCGAAGGCGCGAGAAAACAGTACGTAAAGCAACGTTCCAAGAGGAAAAGAAAATGCAGAGTCTGCGAGGTGGGGATATTTGCCAAGGCAGTGCGAAGAGTTGTCAATGAGAATAATTCCGCTGAAGCGCTCCTAATTTCATAGTCTGAAAGCCGGCAGAAACTATATAAAAGGGTCTCAGGGGACCGACTCTGCCCTGCATTGTGAATCGTTAGCCCGGGTACTGTCATACTGATAGACAAACGCGAACCTGACGTGAGGAGCTGATGTATGTGCAGAGAGGTAATGGGAAGGATGGCCAAGGAACACTCAGCAATAGTCCGAGTGCCGCCAGGAAGTAGGAGGGAGTCGGAGCGGAGAAGACAGTACACACAAGGATAACTTAGTTCAGCGCAATGAGAGTTATCCGTACTACGGCGGTGGAAATGAAGTCGAAGCGCGTAACAGAGAAATCTATGGATAAGAAGCAAGTTAAAGCAACAGGGATCTAGACCCAAGTGGAAGAGAGCGTAGTCACTGCCAAACCCTGCTCGGCGATGACACGGACGTATGGGGTTAGTATGAGTGCAGAAGACCGTTCGGCTAAGAATAGTTTAGTCGGTGCCCAGGACATTAAACGTGCACGAAGTGGTAGGCAATACGGAACATATTGTAACGCCATCCTAAAGAAAAACAAAGGGAAGGATGTGATTGGAGGCTGGAAATACTGGTGATTGGAAATAAATAAATAAAAATATAGGTATATTTCTAGACAAGCGCTAGATGCTGTTCCTGCGTGGGATCAGAGCAAATTGTACATAACATCCATG
>CALYDF020008203.1:0-11852 GCA_944474145.2 Dicrocoelium dendriticum | reverse complement strand
GGTATATTTCTCGACATTGCGAGACACAGATCAACCACGTGGTCTGATCGTTCTACACCACATCATCGAATAGTAGATAAATATGTTGCGTTTTAAAAAGTTGTTTCCAGAGAAGTTTACCGGTGTTCTGTTAGACAAAAGTAATAAAAATGCAGAAATTAGAGCGTAGGAGTAAATATAGGCATAGCCAGCAGTTCAAGTAAAGTAATACGACCTTTCATGAAACCATATCTTGGGGACCTGCTTCCATCCGGGGTCATCTCTCGGAAGGTTTCATCCGCACTCCTCGCTCCTCGTCTGGCCATGTGATGTTGCTTGGAACCAGGTAAGCCGTCATCATGTTGACTCGTCTTTGTGGTAGCTGTTATAAGCAATAGGCCATCATCTGTATACTCGTTTTTTCATGGCCGCAAAGTAGAACACCGTCGTTGTGCTACTGTTACTAAAGAGCAAATAGGCCAACACGGTATTCTTTTGTCTTTAGGATCATTCACCCAGCTCCAACATCAGACTGTTAGATTACGCGTTTCCTCTCTAATCTCAGCTCGAGTGTACGTCTGGCAGCTAGGTCTCATTAGTCCGCAACTTTCCGAATTCGATTGGCTGTTCTGCGCGCGTGGGGTACTTATGAATAACTTTCGTCCCTTGCGACAGAGTCGAAACAACTAAAACGCGTCAAAACATACAGCCCTACTGCTTCAAGTACGCTGCATGTGTGGGAGTATGTGCGTATTGACTTAGGCAACATCATTTGCGAGAGCGCCTTTCATTGCATTTGTCGCATGGAGCCAATCGGCTCTTTGCGAAATTCCTTTCCTGAATCCTTTCGTGTATGTAGAACAGCTTGTGAATGCCTGTATATATCCAACCAGACGCGATGTTGGTTCTTTAACATCATGCACTCACTTCCGTTGTCTTATGCACCAAGGAACGCCGACTCAAGTCCTCGTTCCGTCATGCAGCCGAGCACTGCTACGAGGGTTTGTGGTTGCATGACGTCGAATCATTGGTACATAGCATTGGAGTGCTTCTGAGGCGTTTCTTCAAAGAACCGAGTCTCTCTGTGTGTTCATCAACTGGTACGCCAGAGTCTGAAACAAGCTACCACTCGTAATACGTGTCTGCACTATTAAACACGAATTTCGCAACTGCAACAACTGTACAGAACGACATCAAACTGTTTGATTGTTCTATATCAAGCCAAGCCTACGAGCTGGGTCCAGATTTCACATGACTCAATATATGTTTCGCCATCATACTCTCTCCTGGGGTTTAGCTGGGAGAGCACAGTTAAAGTCCAGCCAGCATCATTTCCATTACGTCAACAATTTACTATGTCTTTGCTGTCCCTACAAACTTCAGTACGTGATCTGACCTTCAATGTTTCTAATCCACCAGTGATCATCGTTCTATTAAAATATGCACTTATCCGATCTTGTCGATATAGGCGTATCTCACATCGTCGAGAATAAATATTTATTTATTTATTCCTCAACGTTGCTGCTAAATATTGGGTGCTACCCGCCTCGAAAACTGCGTCCCACTTCAACTTGATGGCTTAGAGGTGGAAGTTTCGGCTAACACTCTAAAGGCCCCGGGCTCGATGCCTACTATCTACACCTGATGAGATGAAACAACTTCGAATCATGTCGTTTAATGCAATGTTTTTCGAGACGGCAACACCCAATGTCTATATGCTTCACCAATTACAGTCATAATGATCGAATTCATCAAGTTTCACTTCGTTGCGATTGCGTGTCGCAATCCAATCACACAACCAGTGCTACAGAATGACCCCCTGCATTCCTCCGTCTTACTTTATGGTTGCGCTGTTGCACTTCGTCACATTTACCGATGAGGTGTCTAAATGAACTACGTCACCCTGACATTACAGTTGTATTGTTTTCTTGCATTCTCAATGGTTAGGTTCACTAGTTGTGGTCAGTTTGCTAGCGACCAACTGGGATTCTTGTTGTGTGTTCAGGCCGCTCTTTGTCCAATGAATCTAAATGAGGATGAAGTTGGCGGCAGTTTTTCGCACTAGAAAATAGCTTCCTTAATTAGAGCAGTCGTGGCTTATGCAAATGATGGCCCTTGCGATGACTATATGTGAAAAGTGTCTGACATTGGCGATCGTAGTTGCTATTTTTACGTTACCGCTACTCTCATTGATCGTAAATAACGGATCATCAATTGACTGCCGCTTCGTTCGCATGTCTTTTGTACGAGCTTGTCCGTCCACACTTTGCCCTTTTGCGGTTCTTACTTATTCTATCAATCAGATTGGTCATTTTTACTGATACGTTTACCGCTGCATGCTGCCGGCATTTACAAGCCTTCGTTGTCATCATGGTCTACGTTTGATAATGATGTATCTAGTTACTAACTAAACACACCTTTGGCTGGTTCGAGGTACTCGCTGTGTATATTCCTCCTAATCCTGCCTGTTCTGTGTTCTATCACCTCCCGGCCATCCCAACTCAGGTTTATTGTGGGTGTGGATAGAGTGTGGCGAAGGCACTTTATAGTGCGGTTACTGCATGAAACCAACTGTCTTTCTGGCTACTAAGCCATCAGGTCGGCACCGAATGGTCTAAAACTTTGCAGCTGTATGCAGTTTACGCTGTATCTCGACGGGAGTTTTGCTTGTCCATAGTCTACTAATCCACTTGTATCAACGATTTCTTCAGCAGAAGATTGAAAGCACAATACTGTCCACTATTTCTGGTCGGCAGTGGCTCTTAGTATGTTGTGACTTGTGTAAATTAGTGTATTTCATCACTGAATCACAAATGAGGAGCACTCCTAACGGTTGTCCGACACGCGTCTCACATTTGGTGTTTTCTTTGCGGCTGAACGCATATCCGTAGGCAGTAACTACAGGCAATCACACCGTCAGTTTCAATCTCATTTGCTTCAGTGGATGAAAATATTACAGCCGTCGCCCGTTGGGACTGCAATCACTGCATTCTGGGCCCTATAAATTACTTCCCCTGTTAGCATTCCTGATGCTGCGTCATCTCACAGAGATTCTAATTCGTTGTTACTATCTCGACATGATGGACAATATATTAATGTCACTTCCGAACCCACTATACTAGCATGAAAACGGGACACTAGTTGAGCGAGTGTGGTCGTCTTCATCGCTGATGTTTGCGGTCACGATAATCAAGAGAACGCAATCCTGTGAATCTGGTTCGGAATATCGACTGACACTGACGTATGATGTGAACGAGCCGGATATCGATTTGGACAGCCTTCGCTTTGAAATGAACATTTCGTTAGAAGCTCTTTCCATTTTTGGACTTGGGTTTGTAAAGTCTTAGCTAGATTGATTGAGACCCCATGGCAGCTCCAGCTGATAATCAGAATAAGTTTTCGCTGCCTTGTAATGCGCTACTTGCCTTAGGATTAACCGAGAGATCTAAAGCTCATGAAATGAAACGGGTTACCGCTTTCTGGAACGGTTGATTATTTCTTTAGGTTATTCGATACACTGGTTCATGATGGACTCCAGTGCGTTTAATAGTTGCTTACGAGCAAAACGTATTGATCTTTTATTTAATTGTTTGGCTTAAACGTTCGATGGAACATTTCGAAGATCTATTCCCAAGTCCTCTCATCGTTTTCTGAATCGCATTAGGCTACCTGAAAATGACAGCGTCTCGCCTGCTAGTTTCGAAGAGGTTTCACTTGGATTTGGCTGTTAGTAAGGGCACCTCCTAACGAACGGATCAGTGAACCCAAAGAGGGCCTTTTGCGGGGGCCTTTAAATTGGTCATTGCCGCTCTCCCTTAAAACATCGCTTTTGCGCAGTCTACTGCAAACGTATCAATTTTATTTGCACCTTCTGACGAATTCTTTTACTGGACAATTTCAACGTCATTGAGGTCGCTCAACTCCACCGGTTCTATAAAAGTATCCGAGACACCGCGCATAACTCCCGGTTTGCTACTCTTATCCAGTTGAAAGGAGCTATCAAAACACGTTTTAACAAATGTTGGCCACGTCAACTAGAAGAAGAATCTTATAATTCGTTCCATCAACGTGCGATCGTTGCTCAAAGATTCCAAGGTCATTGACGTTCTGCTTTTTCCTTCGGTTGTGCTTGAAGTTTTGTGGAACAGTAAACTGTCAATTTCGGGATCGTGTCTAGTGAGAAGATTAGAACAAATGGTGATGGAGAAAATTGGAAATGTGATGAAGTTTTCTTCTGAACAATTTCGAAAGCTGCTTTCCCAACAGCATTCTCAAATGGAGGCACACATGAAAATGATCGATGATGTGACACAATGCTTGCATTTTGCAGGCAGCAGGAGCAGCGACGTGGGACATGCAGGCTAGTTCTGTTGATCTTCTCACGAATGCAATCGCTGAATTCAATTATGACGCGGATTTTGGATGCACATTCGAATCGTGGTTCAAGCGCTGGGAAGACATGTTCCGAACGGACTTCATTCGTCAGGACGACTCCTGGAAGGTGCGATTGCTACACCGCCAGCTCAGAATAAGTACATATTCAAGGTTCATAGACCACATTCTGCCCAAACAGCCGAAGGATCTGACGTTTGACGAAGTAGTGTCGCAGCTGAAGACAATTTTTGGTGAGTCAGTATCCTTGTTTAGTATTCACTACCAATGCCTGAAAGTTGTCAAACGGGAATCGAATGATTTTGGGACCCTGGAAGACATACTAAACCGATAGTATGAACATTTTAAAATACATTCTTTAACGGACGATCAGTGTAAGTGTCTCATTTTCGTCATTGCTCTACAATCACCGTGATGCTGAGATCCACACGCGGGTTTTAGCTAAGCTGGATCAGGATCCTGATCTGGCACTGAAGGCCCTCGTAAGCGAATGGGAACGGCTGCTCACTCTAAGACACAACACTTCCCTGTTCGAACGGAATGGTCTCGCACCACCAGATGCCGTGCACTTCGTGGAAAAGGCCAGGACTGTCAACCCAAACAAACCGCTCAAGAGGTCTACGAACAAACCGTCCACAGCATGCTGGTCATGCGGGGAATGACATTTCGCGCGCTTTTGTCCGTTCAAACCTCATATTTGTCAAACGTGCCATAAGCGTGGGCATAAGGAGAAATTCTGCACTTAGGTCCGACCAAAGAACGTGAAAAGTCTTATTGAAAGGGAAATTCTAGGACGGGTGGTGCCGAGTCTGTCCATAGTTGCCGCATTCCAAAGTGAATGCGGCGACGATTTATCAGTGTGTTGATCAATGCGATCCCAACGGAACTGCAATTTGACACGGCCTCGGACATCACGATTATTTCCAGGAACACTTGGAATCACAAAAAGAGGCAGAAGATGGTCGAATCTCAGACAGTTGCATGTAGTGCATCCGGCGGTATGTTAAACTTAGTGGGCGAACTTACATGCAGGATTACTTTCAAAGGTGTGGAAGAATCGGGAACGTGCTACATTTCTGATCGGCCAAATTTAAAGCTTCTTGGCCTCGACTGGATTGTAAAGATGCAACTCCTCGATGCTCCCTTGAATGAGATCTGCAACCGAGTTCAAGCTAGTCCAGACCCATCATCAAGGTCCCTCGAAGACGTGACATGTTCGCTGAAGCGAAAATTTGCCTTTGTCTTTCAGAATGGCTTAAGCCGTTGTACGAAATTCAGGGCAACACTAAGCTTGCGAACAGGTGCTTTACCAGTGTTCAAGGCTAAATGACCGGTACCATATGCAGCATTGTCAACCGTTGACCAAGAACTCGATCGACTGGAATGTGCCGGAGTCATCACAGCCGTCGACTACTCCTCATGGGCCGCACCTATTGTCGCAGTGAAAAGCAAATGTCAAGGTACGCGTATGTGCTGTCTTCTCAACTGGCCTTAACGCCGCGCTGGACGACCACCAGTACCCATTACCCCTCCCGGAAGATATCTTCGCAAAACTGAATGGTGGTAAGTGCTTTGCTAAGCTTGATCTGTCCGATGCCTACCTTCAAGTGGATGTTGACGAAGTCCCGAGGGAGTTGTTGACGATCAACCCTCATCCTGGGCTTTTCCAATACAACAACCGCTTGCCCTTTGGTGTAAAAACGGCGCCAGCCATTTTAAAGCAGTTGATGGATACCATGCTATCGGGTGTCTCTGGAACCGCTGCATATTTGGGTGATATCATAGTGATGGGTCGAACACCGGAAGAGCTATTTTTTCCGCCTGGATGAAGTGTTTGGTTGTATACAGTCGTACGGTTTCCGAACCCGATATTCAAATATCTCGATTTTATCATTGAAAATGAGGGACGTCGACTACATCCGGAAAGCGTAGAAGCCATTAGAAAAATGCCCCCACCAACAGCTCTACAGTTTTTTCGTTTCTTGTCTGCTCATTAGCTGCTACAGCGCATTCTTGCCTGAGATGCACCGCATGCATGCTCCGCTATACAAGCTACTAACCAAAGGCCAGACTTGGAATTGGACATCAGAATGCCTTTGAACGGGTCAAGGCATTGCTGTCCTCAAACTTGCTTTTGACTCCAAAGAGATTGTCCTGACCACAGATACATCAAGCCATGGGATTGGCGGCGTAATTTCACCCACGTACACCGATGTATCTCCGAGTTCAATCGCCCCTGCCGATAGAACACTTACGAAGGCCGAGGAATTCCTGCCAGATCGAGAAAGAAGCATTGGCCATAGTGTTCGCGGTCAAGAAATTCCACAAAATGCTATGCGGCCGCCGCTTCAAACTTCTGACAGATCACAAGCCTTTGCTGGCTATCTTTGGTTCGAAAAAAGGCATACCGGCCTACACAGCCAACCAACTACAACGTTGGGCTCTTACCTTAATGGAGTATGATTTCGAGATCCACTACCAGTCGATAATTTTCATTGGCCAAGCGCATGCACTGTCACGCCTACTTAATGCCCAGCAAGAACATGAGGATACAATCATTGCGTCGGTCGATATCGAACATGACATCGACTATCTGGTAAGTGACGCATTGCACGGTGTACCGGTTTCCACCGAAGCTGTACGAACCGAAACGCTTCGGGACCCAGTACTCAAAAAACTTACACAGTTTCACAAAGCAAGTTGGCCACCTTCATGTCCATTTGTCGAGTTGCAACAGTACTTCCAGAGGAGACATTCGCCCACTATTATGAATGACTGCATACTATTTTCGGAGAGTGGTCATCCCCAAGCCACTTCAAGAGCGCCTTATTCGACAGTTCCACACCAGGCATCCTGGAATCAACCGGATGAAGGCATTTGCCTGCAGTTATGTATACGGGCCATTCATGGACAAACAGCTAAAAGAAATAGCTAAACGTTGTCAAAGTGCGCCAAGGTCTTGAAAGCGGTACAAAAAGCAGAGCTCTATTCATGGCCACAAGCTACTAAGCCATAGTGTCGCATCCATGTGGACTTCGTAGGACCGATCAACGGCGGAAGTTTCCTCATTGTACTCGACCCATACAACAAGTAGCCTGAAGTATTTCTCATGTATAGCGCAACCAGCAATGCCACTATATCAAAAGTGCGCCAAACCTTCAACAGATACGGCTGTCCAGAGACAATTGTAAGTGACAGTGGCACATAAATCACTTCGGCAACTTTTACGGAGTTCTGCAAGCAATGCGGCGTCCAGCACATTCGCTCACCGCCGTTTCACTCACAGTCGAATGGCCAGGCAGAAAGGTTTGTCGATACCTTCAAACGAGCTCTCCAAAATTCCAATGGGGAGGGACGTATAGAGAGGTGGTGATTGACCGGTTCCTTTTCCTCTACCGATCAACACCGAATCCACATGCGCCGGACTAAGTTTCTCCAGCACAGACTATGATGGGCCGGAAACTCCGCATGACTTTCGACGTCATCCGACCGCAACCGTTATCCTCTGTCGGTGAAATCAACCGCAGAATGGAACCGGCGGC
The DNA here is from genome assembly GCA_944474145.2 of Dicrocoelium dendriticum. Lineage (NCBI taxonomy): Eukaryota > Metazoa > Platyhelminthes > Trematoda > Plagiorchiida > Dicrocoeliidae > Dicrocoelium > Dicrocoelium dendriticum. Next base: position 3,939 of record CALYDF020008203.1, on the reverse strand, counting down.
ATGGAGCAAAAGAACGATCGTTTCCACTTGGACAGTAAGTTCTATTACGTGGCTATCGGGAAGGCCACGCTAAGGACGGTCAAAAACAAGCGCGGGAATGTCATTAAGACGTGATCGTGGGCTCACAGATTTGGGCACGGCACGCAAACTAGTTACGGTCAACGTTGTGCCATCCAGAACAAGCAAGGCCTACCGACCTCCCGTTCGACTTATTGGTGGAACGCTTCAACTTGCGGAAGGGAGCCGTGGACAACTCACCGTCGGGCAAGGAATCCAGATCACGGACATCGGAACCCAGTTCTCGGGCACTTCTGCTAAGGAGATGGACCGATAGGCAGAGAACACCGTTCCGAAGACGGGAAATTAATCCGAGGCTTTCATCCTATACGTTGGACGATATCTCAGGAGGGGAGTTGTCCGAGAGAAAGTAAGAATTGCCCAGGAAATCCACTATTTTAGCAATTAATCGATTAGTAACGCTTATCGCATCGATTTCGAACGTTCCGGAATGTTCTAGTTCTGCACGTGACTAACAACCACCTGATACGGCCAGAGCTATGGGGAACCACAAAGCTCGGTAGTTGATCTTCCAATTCCAAGAGTCGAAGGCCAGTAAGAGACCTTTAACTACAGCTAAGGTCCTCGATAGTTGCACAATGTTTGTTGACGGCGGTTAATACGTTATTTTGTCAAGGTCATTGGCGTTCTGCTTTTTCCTCCGGTTGGGCTAAAAGTTTTGTGGAGCAATAAAGTGCCAATTTCAGAATCGCGTCTAGTGAGATTATAACGTTTGGTATGCGCTTCGCACCTTCAGAGTGCAAAGTATTGCTACAGCACCACCAGCCACTTGATGACCCCTTGACTCTTGATAACGAGGAACTCGAGGCGGTTGCTTGATTCACTTACCTTGGAAACTGCATCAACAACGATGGCCACACAGCAGCTGAAGTCAGTTCACGTATTGCAAAAGCCAGCACTGTCTTGTTGAATCTGCGTCATGTTTAGCGACAGAATAACCGTGTATACAAGGCCATAGTGAGAGCTGTCCTGCTCCATGGGCGTGAAACTTGGCCCCTTTTTTGAAGATCTGAGGCACCTTCAAGTCTATGATCATCGTTGTCTGCGAAGCATTGCTGGTGTTGGATGGCGCCACCGTGTCCGCAACGAAGATATGCGTAGGCAAGTACCAGGTAGTGATAATCATACTAGCTCCTTAGAACAACAGATAGCACTGAATAAGTTGTCTTGGCTTGAGCACGTGCTACGGATGCCTAGTCACCGCTTACCTAGAAGGGCCTGGTTTTGTCTGCCAGATGTAGGGTATCACAATGCTCGAGATGGACAAAAGTCGACTTGGCAGCGTGAAATGAAGTCACTGACATCATTATACACGTTAGCTAGAGGTGGGAAACATCTCAGCTACTGTACCACAATACATAAAAAAGAAAATAATTACGATAGTTGCATGCCAGGTGAGCTACCAACAACATATAGCTACCTGCCGGCTATTACGCAACTAAAAAAATTATTATGTAAAATTGTTTTACGCTAAGAAATGAGGTCGTGCTTATAGGGAGGAGCTAAAAGGGATGGGGAAAGAGAAAGCTACACAGCAGGAACGCCACTGAGGTCGGATCCTAGCCCTGTCAGCAAGTGTATCTAGTCAAACGTGTTCATTGTCTTTTGGTCCCCAACCAGGGAGCCGTGAAGCTCCAACCGAGGCCAGCTCCGGACTGAGGACGTTCATTCCTCTCGGCCAAATCATCGCTTGGCCACCCCTCCTCTTCTTCCATCCACACCTCCGGTGAGCAAACACGCACGTCAGGGGAGTCGGTGAGCTGGCATGCGTAACACGTGGCCGAGCCATCAGAGCCTGGTGCGTAAAATGACAGCGCTGAGCGGTTCATTTCCTTTTCTTGTACTCTAAACAAGGCGTCGAACACGCTCGTTACTCACGCGGTGTTCCCACCAGATGTGAGCCAAACTGCGAAGACACCGATGATTGAACGTAACTAGCCTCTTTATGTCCGCTGATCTGAGGGGGCAGATTTCGCAACCGTACAGTAATGTCGAACGTATCGCTGCATTGTACACTCTACCTTTCAGGGCGAGAGTGATGTCGCGCCGTCGCCATAGGTGGCGAAGGTTAGCCAATACACTTCGAGTTTTTGATATGCTGTTCGTGATCTCATCTTCGATCCCAAGGGCGCTGATACAACTTCCCAGGTAGTTGAATTTTTGAACGACTTCTAGCTGATCTCCACCAAGGATCAGCGCAGGAGGCGATCCCTGCCAATCTTGGAGGAAAGCTTTGCACTTCGATGGTGCGAAGCAAAGCCCGAAGCGGCTGACAGGCAGTGTTAATCTGTCCAGGGCGGCTTTGCACTTCTGGGAGCTGGGTCAGATGAGGGCAATGTCGTCTGCATACTCCAAGTCAAGAAGTCGTTCTCTTGGGAGCAGATCCACAACCTCCAAGTCAAGTCCTGTAAATGCAATCTCCATGACTTCGTCAATACCGAAGTGGAAGAGGAAAGGTGACAGTGGGTATCCTTGTCTCACATCGCTGGATATATTGTAGCGTGGCGACAGTTTGCCGTAAGCCCTCACTCTGCCCGTGCTACGCGCGTATAATGCTCGGATAATATTTACATATTTCTCGGGCACACCTTTCCTGAGTAGACAATTCCAATGGGCACATCGATCAACTGAATCGCAGGCACCTTTGATATCGAGGAACAAGACTACGGTTGGCCGTCAATATATGTGACGGTGCTTCAACAACTGGCGCAAGGTAAAGATGGTGTCGATGCAGCCACGACCTCGGCGAAACTCGGCTTGCTCCTCACGAATCTGGCTTTCACGAGCGCCAGTCAGTCGGTGAAGGATTACGGAGGCAAGTAATTTGGAGGCGATGGGGATCAGAGTGATTACTCTATGGTTGCTGCATAACGAACGCGAGCCTCCTTTGAAGATAGGAACAATGACGGAGCGGCTCCAGTCAGTTTGGACAGCTTTCTTCTCCCACAGTTTCACTGGTAATTCATGTAAAGCATCAACAAGAGCAGAGCCCCCGAATTTGAAGTGGGCTGTATGAAGATCATCTGGTCCCGCGGCTTTGTTCAACTTCAACAGTCCGATCTCACGTTTGATGTCTGAGCAAGAGGGCGGATCCAAAGATACAGCCCACGGAGCAGGGTGATTACTGGGCGTTGAGGAATCGAATAATTCCGGTCGATTAAATTGCTTTTCAAAATGCCTAGCCCAAAGCTCCAAAGGTTTTGATCAATTGTGGATAGGCTGTCCACTGTCGTCACAAATTTTTACACTAACACCAGGTCTCCTGCTGCCCGTTTTCCATATCAGACGGAATAACTGTCGATGATTACCAAGGGCAGCAACCACTTCCATCTCTGATACACGATGATACCACCAAGATTTGTGGTCTCTCTTCTGGCTAGCACGGAGTCTTGCCCGGAGCTCTTTGCGATTTTCACTGTGTTCGCTTCCAGCCGGGATATGCCGGCGAGCATCGATACGTTGCAGAGACTGTGAAAAGACCCAATGTCCATGTTGGCTGTTAGACTTACCACATGAGGATTTGCCTGCTGTTAGTAAGGTCTGGTGAACATGTGACCATCAATTGTCTCCTGTGAGCGCTTACTCAACTCGCATGTCAGCGTATTTTTATAGACATTCAGAACAGCTGATTTTTCTAGCTGGCTGGTGTCAATGCGCTCACAGCGTATTCGCATCCGCATGTCAGCACATACAAGTGCATGCTCGGTTTCTACGCATGTGCTCCAAATCGAGCGACAGTTCTGGATGCAGCCTCTCCAGCTTTAGCTAAGTCACTGACAACCAATCTGGTTGCCGTTGATCTGTCTTGCCTTCCTAGTTGGAGTTCATGTGACGCGCCTTGTGCTTGGTTCGGGACTTTAC
>CALYDF020008202.1:0-11855 GCA_944474145.2 Dicrocoelium dendriticum | reverse complement strand
CTTAACAAGTGGCTTTTACAGCTGATGTCTATTGGTGCTGCGTATATGGGTTATCCGCGACTATTACTCAGCCCCACGAAACCTTTGCAGCCGCTTATAAACTCCGTAGCACCTCTGGTAAGAGTTTCGGCTGTTTAAATGTAGCTTTTTGAACTGCTGTGTATGCGTGCCACCTATATGGGTGTTGCAAAACTATTGCTCAGCCTCCACGAAACTTTTCTTTCAAAACCCTTGTCTGTTTTTGGTGCCCAATTCAGTGGTGCGCCACTACTGGCACGCCTCCGCGTAATATGGGACACGGGATACCTAGTTTGTCGCGCTTCCGGTTCGTGTATTATGTGTGCACAAGTGACTTTTAGAACGCGCGCATATTCCCTTCCAATACCTGATTGCTCTGACCGTCAGGTCGCTTGCAGACTGACGAGGAATGCCATGCGCGTAAACATTGCCGCGTATTTTACACACCACATGTTTGCTTGTAACATATCTCGTAAATAATATTACATGTTTGTACTGTCTAAGGAGTTCTTTTTCCCATGTCCGGTTTACATTGATTTTGACCCGTCACGGTAGCCCCTTATGAGGCTGACGAAACCACTTCTCAGTGTTCATCCTTGCTGGGTTCCCAGCTGTATACACGCTCACTCAAATAGTGGTGAACATTTCTGAATGGTTCAAACGTCCGTCATCTTATTGCGTTTGGTTTCCCAATGTCCGGAAACATTTACATCCTCCGTCGCTTATCCCCTGCAACCTTATCATGCAGCAGAGGCACTGCGCAAGTGTTGCATCATTGATTCATAGCCACAGGTACTATCGGATTTCCATGATCACTTCTGTTTAAGAGCCCAAGTGATAAGAGTCTCCGTTCGCCCTAGTGCTTAATTCAGACACTGCGCCCAATCCCTTGTACTGCTACCCGCATGTGATGCATCGCTGATTCATAGGCAAGGTACTATTGGACCCCGTGGTCACCCCACTTTCAGAGTCACAGTGATATGCGCCGCTCTTCCTCATCCTACTTACCTTTGCCGCTGCGTCTCCTCAAACGTACAGTCACCGTAATATGACGCATCTGTGAAACCTAGTTATAGGTATCCTTTCACTTCATTGATGACAACCCTTTTAGAGCCAAAATAACCTGCGCCGCCGTCAAATTGAACCCTGCCACCGTCTAGTTTCCAAGGTATTCGCCCCACTTGAGCCTTCATCAGTGATACATGTACAAAGGTAAGGTTGCATTTCAATGGTGACGTCCTTTTCATAGCCAAAGTACATATGCGCTGCCCACAGCTTCTGGGTTATCATAGCCTCTGGCTCTCCTACCGCCGACTGGTACCTCTATATCAGGCGTTAGTGAATGCAAGCCAATGGTAACATCAAAGTTCTATGATGACCTCCTTTTCAGAGACATAGTACACATGCGCCGCAATCCGCCGTCCTCATTACAGCCCTTGGTCACCCTGTGATGTACGTGCATTGGTCGTCTCCTGTCATAGCACCAGATCCGGCCCTCCTTCGCTTTCCAATTTCGTCTGCATTTTACGTCCCTTAGAGAACAGAGCAACGGCTTTTTCAGGCCCCCGTCTGTCACTGTGTCTTGTCGTCCCACATCGCACAGGCAACGTGCAAAGTCCACATATTCCTGGCGGCGGACTACAAGCTCACATAATTCAGTGGGTGGTTCCGTAATATTCAGACAATATAGGGGCCAATTCCCACGTCATGACGTGTGACAAAACACTGCCAGCAACGCGGACAACATGCTCATCCATTAAGAACGTGGTAAGTTCACCTTATGCGGTCATTTATAACGACAAACATGCCGCTGTAGCCCTACGTCCTTCGTAAACCATGTTTCCCAATTTCACTGAGCCTTTGGCATGTTTACCTCGTAGTGCCCTCAATTCTTACCGTAATAATACATGATGAACCATTTTTCAGTATTCTCGCTTGCTGGGTGATGAGCGTTTGCAACGCTCCCCACAAAGACGAGAATATTTGCATATGGTTTTAGCGTCTTTCTGCCCACCTGATAAACTCATACCGCACCGTAGACGCACGGCGTATATAAGTGCAACGTCGTCATGTGCATCGGTTCCCTTTCTACTGCCAATCCGTTGCTCCAAACGTTCACTTCCTACTCAGTACGTCTTGTTAGTCTACCCGGCAGCGGGTTAATTTATAATTAAAATGCGGCACTAATAAGTAACGCAAAACCGACGGCATCTTCAGTTAAGAATAGTGAACACAGCACACTATGTCTTATTTATCTATCACGGTAACCTTTAGCGAATTCCAGCTTCACTACTTCACGGCATACAACAGATTAACTCCGTTACCCTTCCCGAGGCAACATGCTTTAAACGATTTTAAATGTTTGTAGAACCCCTGTTCCCCCAAAACCTCTTAAGATCCGAAATGAATAATCCTTGAGTTCGATGCTTACATACCATTACTTCATGCGAAATCATCTTGCGTGAATCAAAATCATTCCATTTGGGACACCTAGCAGAAAAAGTATGATGACTATAATAACAAACAGCTGCAGTCCCCACTATTACATAAAACATTCCTCCGCGTCCACAAATGTATACCACAAAACCATTTGTAAGTAAACACAATTTTTATTTTAGGCAACATAACATTGCCGAAATCTTTTCAATCTCCCATTATACATGCGTAATGGATCAAACATGCAGAAGTACATGGATTTACACACAAATCTTAATTCACATATGCATTTCTTACTTGCGAACATACCATTATTCCTTACTACCTTCATTAAGCTACATGTGTATACATGTATGGGCATATACGTACCACATATATAGTGTGCATATGCCTATATATGTATGCATATATAGGTTAATGAAGGTAGTAAGGAACAATGGAATGTTCATAAGTCCGAAATGCGTACGTGAATGATTGCTCTCTGTAAGTCTGTGTGTTCTCGCATGTTTGCTGCACAATACATGTAAATTGGGTGATTGAAGATATTTCCTCAATGTTGCGTTGCCTGAAAGAAATACTGTGCTTAATTACGAATGGTTTTGTGGTTTAAAATTGTGGACGCGGAGGAATGTTATATTTAATAGTCAGGAGTACAGCTGTTTGCTATTGTGATCACCATACTTTTCCTGCTAAGTGTGCTAAATGACATGATTGTGTTTCACGCTAAGCTATTTTGCATGGAGTAATGGTACGTAGCCATCGAAGTCCATGGTTACTCATTTCGGAGCTTAAGAGCTTTAAGGGGGAACAGGGGTTCCTTAAACATTTACAATCGTTTAAATTATGCATATATTCCATTTAAGAGCAGGAGACATGTTTGCACACACACAGTCAAGTATCTAACCAATTAAGGATGCTTTTGGTCACCATTTCGATTACACGGTTATGACTTCCACAGGTAACCTCCACTGCAAAACAATCCCTACTTACAAACCATATGCTATACATCGACACTTGCACATTTTGGAAAATTTATTATACCTGCCGCTACTTCATTCATTTTATGCAAACATAGCGCGGCCATCCCTATGCGATCTTTTAGATTCTGTTCCTTTCTTAACCACTTGCGTACCGTTATATATTAACTTTTCTATTTTTATACAACTTGCAATTAAACATGGTGCAGTGCAGCTTTTAGCTTTTTGGAGTTCCTGACCTCATTATACACGCCATTTGCAACAAATTACCCCAATAAAACCCATACATTTAGAGAACTCAGAAACCGGTTTTCCTGATGAACAACAGCCCGTATTCAAAATCGCGCCAGTGACGCACTCGACGGTCCCTACAGCATTTCACCTTTATGATCACGTTTCTGACAACTTGCAACACAGTAGACAATATTCACTTATATAATACCGTTTAAACGGACCGACGTTAGTGTTTCAAGACGTAGTGAGTCGTGGTCTGGCAAGCGTTTACCCTATAAAAATTCCAGATGCTGGTTAAAATACCTCAACGCAGTGGATAAGCTGGTCAACGAATAAGTCACAGCCTGCGGCTTCGCACTTCATGTTGCCATTGACTAAACCCAAACTATGAGCACAAGACTAAGGATCCTGCTCCTCAATATTACTTTTCTTGTTACTGCATTTTTTATACCTTGTAACCAGCAGCCCTATTTTATTCAACGCAACGTTTCTACTATAAAATATTTTTGCCTGTAAAATTTGAATACGTCTGATAGGGTAGACCTCAACGTATTCGATAATAAAATATTTATTTGCTTAGTTGAAGTGTCGCTTTGACGACACCTTACACCTCTGTTTTTTTAAAGCGCGATTGCTGTGAAATTACCAAACAAGGACAAGAACCTGAAGAAAGTTTATAACTAGCATATTTGTATAATAGACTTCATCTCAACGCTTGGAATGCTGCTTGATTGCATGTTTTAACTGACAACACGGTCATGGTCAAAGAATAATGCAAAAATCAGTGAGTTCATAGGACGAGGAAGGGTAATGGCTGATGGCGTATCCTGGTGTTAGGCTTCCTTTTGTTTTGGTATCCTTGTCAGACACGAAGCATAAATTGGCCATTAACCGACCACCAGACGTCCCCACATCAACGTTACCCCCGCTGAAACCATTGTACTGGGCAGGACCTACTCCTGATGGGAAAGCCAGGTACAACTGTGCGTCCAGCAACTTCCGGCTACATTACGCGGTACTGCCATTAAGAGGTTGCAGTCAAAGGACATTTATTGTAGTTGCAGATAGTGAGCTTCCGAAAGCATAATTCTCCTCGGGGCCAATCGCTGTCCTCCGCCGCCTACTAGAACGGCCCAGCCTGTCCGCTTGATTTGCAGTGTATCGCCCCAGATATCAGCGACAAGGAGAAACCAGTGAACCCTACATACTAGAATTGCGAAGGATGGCCTAACGGCGTTCGCGGATCAATCGCCAGAGTACCAAGACAAGAGCATCTTAGGATAGTTACTAGAAGGCTTTCAAACACGTTCCCGCGAAAGAGTGTTCCTGTTACATCTCTTAAAAGTCTCCGGGCAGCCATGCGAGCGCCGAAACAGTGAGAGCAAATTATTACAGCAGTGGACGTCACGAAACCATGTTGCCGTACTTTGAGTGAGCTCGATCGCCTCAACTACAAGCCTCCAGAACTAGGGCTTCGTAACCGTATCTACCCAAGCTGGTGCGATCCAAACAGTTGATGCGACCAGATGTTTGAAGGTTCTGCTCTCATCCGCCGTATCTAGGAAAGTTCGAACCACATCGTAGCAGCAGGAGTCTTGAACGTGAGTGTGACTTTTGATGTCGAACTTCGCACCTGCTGTTTCTTTTGCAGCGACTGCATTCGCATTGACAGTAGTGCCGCATGTTGCGGTGGTCCAACTAGTAAGCCCGGCTGAAAAAAGACCAAGTAGGAGGTTCGTCAGGTCCAATGTAGCCAAGCCGCTGGTCGTCTGTTGGTGACCGCTCCTTCGCTATTATCTGACTACTGCTAACGAAGAACCCCGGAGTGTTGGTGAATTTATTATGCCCACTGCTAACCACTGGCAATGCTCCCGTCAACCGAAATTTGTGAGCACAAAGCCTTTAAACAAAACCATACCCCTTCGTCCGACGGAGTGCGTGAAACATTCTGCCGTGTCCCAACGCACAAGGAATATTAGAAAACCATCTCCGAAACTATTTGTATCGCCCGTTTAGTTTTTCTATTACGAAAACTTATAGAAACTACCGTGCTTAGGCGCTAATTTCTCTTTGATTCCAATGAACATGTTCGTCATGATAATTATGCACCATTATTCCAACTACGTATTTCGTGAACTCTTACCTTCTTCGTTTGGTGTATATAAGGTTAACTTGTTTCTGGGGCTCTGACAACCACTTGTTCATTCGTAGATGAACTATTTATTTAGCACACCTATTGTACACATCTGATCCTACCTTCAAAGGTGTGCTTCGCTCCGTCGACAGTAAACCATTTATTTAGTTTTAACTACATATTGCCAACCAGGTGGTCTGTCGCGCGTCCATTGTCGCCGACAAAATTCCGCCAGCTGTAAATATTGAAATGGAATTGTTGTGGCTTGGTTCAGACAAAGGTCAGCTGATCACCGACGGGAAAGGTGTATTACTCAGGCAAGACATGGGAAATAGTTCTGGAATTTATACGATTTTCGGGGGTCCGCCGGACGACCGGCAACCTATGGGGGCTTACATGCGTCAACAGTCTGCACATCCCAGGCGAACGCTGAAAGAGCTTAAAAACCTGTTGCTGGCTCATTCTACGCATTCGTCTGGCGAGCTGGAGGCCTGGACAGAAGCAACTTCATGGAAAAGGCTTGAAATAGCCATTGCTGGTTAAACGGAAGCTTCAACAGGGAGCCAAGAAGTAAAAAGTGCACGCAGTTTAGGTTTTAGCGTTCACTTCCGTGTGGGCATATAGCCTTGAGTACCGGCATAGGCGAACCAAGTGAGCATGTAACATGTTCGGAAGAATGCCGAGGACTCTTGTTAATACCCCAATTCAGTCACCACGTTGGGATAGTAGCGCTGAGGCTGGTATAACCTGGTATGGAGAGCATGTGATGGAATTAGAAAGTGAGGGTGGGAGTGCGGTCCGTATTTTAGGCTTTGTGGTGGAAGTGAAGTTTTTAAGGCACGGCCGGTAGGTATAACTAGCGTGACATTAAATACCCTTAGGTCCGCGCAAATATACCTGCCTTTGTGCTGCGCAGCTTAAATTGTTTCATAGCTGTTGGAACTGAGAAAAATTTATCTCTGTTCACAGAGAATATGAGGAGGTGTAACTCTTCTAATAGAGAATGGGAGAAAATTCCAAATTAATGCATACATAATACAAAATGGTATGCACGCAAGTTGGCGCGCAACATTGAAACTGCTGACGCACATAGTTACTACCGAAAAGGTGCCGTCTTTTGTGCTGCTGTTGTTGTTGTTAGGATATTATCTAGGTGTAATAATGAGCCCATACATCACAGCAAGTAGTAACGGTACGTTTAGCTTTATCGTATACAACCATAGCAAATTAAGCAGCAGCAATTTTCATGGATCAGCCTATACTAGCTTCTGCCTAGTACCTAAGCACTGTCTAGTAAAAGCAAGCTGAACGCTTTCTAGAGTCGCTGTATCACTCTGCGTCAGATTGCAGAATACCGAGCGGCAAGTTCCCACCTTATGTCATATTAATATTGTACAGCAGAAGTTTATTACGTGTTAAGGTATTGAGGTTGAGAAACTATATTGTTTTACTTGGCTTAAGCAACGGAGTATTTTGCATGTTCGGTGAAGTTAGGTGTGTTGGATTGAAGCCTAAAATCTTTACTTATTTTTCATGTACGCAGCATTTATCAAAGAACGTTGGCGGTTGAACATATATATCAAATTTGTAAGTGACGTTATTGTTCTTTTCAACGGGGAGTCTCATATCTGAAGAGTAAACCTGCCCTTCAAGTGCAACCAAGTCCTTTACTTATTTCGAAAAATTGACCACTGGTTCCTGGGAAACAAATGTGTCTACAAGGTCTACGTCGTCTGCAAGCATTTAGGGCGTACCATGACTAGTAATTTCAAAAATGTTTTTAATATACATCAGGAACAGAAGTGGTACAGAAAGCTTCCTTGGATGACCCATTTTGTCACCGAGGTGCAACGGGTAGTGTAAGTTCAAGTCTTGACTGCTTAAGTTCTGGCAGTAAGAAATGAAGCGAACCAAGGACTAGAGGACCAGCAATTCCATACTCTGCTAAATTCCTTAAAGGCGTACCGTGGGGCACTGGGTATAAGGACTTTTACATATAAATTATTATGATACTGTAAGTTTAACTATCGTCGTCTGAACTTGGGTTTTGTTTTAAGACGTCTAGTTGGCAAGCTTGAGAAGAACGCTGTTTAAGAAAGCCATGTTGCAAGTGGCTGCTTAAGTTCCTTGAAAGTAGAAACTAAGAAGTCGTTGCCTTTAAAAGCCTCTCTAGGTCTATAAGATAAATAAAAACATCTTTTATTCACGGCAAAGCTAGGTACACCAGTACTTGCAGGAGTAAACGTATACAGTAATATAGTTGCAGTATAATGGTAAATTTGAGTTAAAACGACATATCCAATACCTCTAGCAGTTTTTAAATATGGGAAAGTTTTGGAAGATAGGTACCTACTTTTGCACCTGAAACATGGAAAAGTGGAGATGACCAGTTTTCACAAGCTGCAGTAACCGCAATTTGATAAATGACGTATTCTGACTAGGCAGCTGTGACAGAATCGCTGTGTTTCGTCGCCTGACATGCTGGGGGCAATGGTTCATGTTTTAAACGCCGCTACCGCCCTGGAGTTGTGGATTAACTTAGATTTGTTACCCAACGGTGATAGGCTCTTGTGTACATAGGCGCAGTGTACCATTGCAAATGTCTGGTGTGTTATCTTCCAAAGGACTGCTATCTCAGATATTTGCAGTCAAATGTTGCCAACACTTCTCGTTCGTTTGGATAATCGCTGTTGTTACCAGATAGAGAGACCACGTGCTTTGGGTCAGGTGGCTACTGATAATGAAGCGCCAAAAGCAAACGAATGAACGTGCTTGTGTCATCTGGTGTTGCTGCAAAACAGGTGGAAGGAAAGGACAACGAACAAGCACCAGACAAACAGGCAGAGAAGCCGGCGCTTGAAATGCACCGTGTAAAAGGCTGAATACATATAATAGGTCTCGCTCTATAGTACCTTGCAGACCATGTGATTTCGTTGTATAAACTTGTTATATCACTGCGTTTTTATCATGCTTTGCGTGTGACACAGGCGCGTTAAGCATGTGTCAAAACGGCATAGACAAAGCATGTAGGGTGCATATCCTCTTAATTCGTGGATAATGCGAGTTTGGGTAGAGGTGGGTGATGAATCGGTTTAATTATCCATGACTAAAACCATAGAAAACAGGAAATCCGGAAGCAGCTCGTGGGATGACATGGACTAAAATTACGTCCAGCGGTCAGTCGCAACATTCCTACTGAGCCATTATTATATCTTGATAGATCGGCGTATTTCCAATGATGCGTAAGAGTGCCGGAATGTGTTGACGAGGTAAATAGGTTAAGCAAAAGCATGGGGATAGCCGGACCTTCACATTTCAGTAAAGCTGGCGGAGTGTCCTCAGAAAAATCATATAAGGACTGATTTACAGCGCTATGCGCTGTCGTTATCTCAGCTATATGAAAGCCTACTGTCCGCATTGCGCTGTCTTTTGGAGGCTTTGACGGCATGGTCCGCTGGTCATTGCTATTGCAGCAGAAGGACGAACCGAATTGATCGTTATAAAGAAATACCTGACTAGCGGACCACCTGCTGACATGTAAGGGACGTGCTACATTCGATCCTGTATGTTCCTCTTCTCATGCCAACTTGGTTTGCTCCTTCGGCTTACTTGCGTCTACAAGTCCTAGGTTCTTCATTACACAGTTTCTGCTCTGCCAGTTTATAACGCAGATGATATTATACTATTAATATAATCTAGCAAAGCCATGTGCTTTTGTAACCGCTGACGCTAAATTTCGGTTTAGCATTTAGCTTGGTGAGGGTGTTCGCATTATGTTTGGGGTTCCGTTAACAAAGCTGGGGTGATAATATAAAACCCATCGTTGGTATTGCGATGAAGGTGTCAGCCACGACGTCTGGGTTATGTGCGACGCAGAAGCTACTCCACTATATACAGCTTATTAGGGTTGCGCTCGTGTCCCAGTTGATAGAACGATAGGTCTTTTAGTATATATTGTTGTACTCGAACTTCGAAGCACCTGCTGGCAGGTTACTGTTGAACAGCCCCACTTTATTATAAGCACCAAAGTTTGCTTAGGATCTTTCATTTGCAATTCCGAAAGTGAAGACAAAAGCTTGGATGTGGCCCTTTTAGTTTGGCGACGAAACGTGCTGCCACCAGCCTAGTGCGCTGGTAGTCGATACGAACTCATACAACCCAGACAGGGATGGCTACTTGTGGAATGCTAATTCGGGCAAAATAAAGACCCCTAACTAACTTGTCCTTAGCGGAGTAGCCTGCGCTGTTGGGAAAGATGTTCGCCAGAAGTTGGTGTTCGGCTTTGCTACTGTGCAGGTGGGGCTGTAGAAAGCTGCGCTGATTTATCGCATCCGTAATGTACAAGAGGTCAGTAAAACCGTTACGCAGCGGCTAAACCAAATGTATGACAACAATGCTTTCCTCAGTGAAGGTCGCTCAACCTTTTCGGTTATTGAATCTGCTGGTAGTGGAAGGAACATAGCTTTGGATGTGGTAGGTTGATTTAGGTGTCTGGTCAGCAAATGGCGTTTTGGTAACGAGAACCATTTGAGCGTTTCCAAATCAAAGCAAAACTAGTGACGTTTGTTGCTTAGGTTACACGGGTTAATAAGAAGGGCAATAGTCTGTGTTTTAGGCAAGCCTAAGACCAGGCGGACCATAGGCAGTTTAACGTTATTTGAGGTAGTGTAGGTAAGCAAATTGACAACAGCATGCTGTGACCATCTGTTTCATGCGCGAACCAGCTAACGAAGTGAATAAGATGAAAGAGGAATTGCACGGGATTCTGGTGAATCGGAACTTCTGTTATCTGTGACGCAGCTGTTGCAAGTGATGTAAAATATTTTGTATCTAAAGGTTGCGATGGGTAAGATGAAATAATGTTCGTGGTAATCGGAAAAACTAATGCTCCTGGTTGGGTGGGTTTATTTGCTGCAGGTACAGCGCTAGTGTTGGCATATTGTGTAGGACACATGTCTTGGTAGAATATTTGTAGAGAAATAGGTGCAAACTCTTGCTGGCGAGTGACATTTTAGTAAGTAGTTCCTCCGGGACATCTGTAGCCGCCATTACGGCCATAGTCAGTTGAAACACTGGCTAGTGTCATGCCCATAAAATGCGCTTTACTTTTTGCCCAAGCAGGGAGTAGTGAAATTATTTTGGTGGCGTTACCACCACCATGTCACGGAGTTGTTAAGCAGTAAACAGCTATTTACCAACGCAGCGAAGTGGCCGATGTGGCATGCCACCAAAATTACGTCACGGCTCTCGGCTTCACATTGAGAATAATAACATTATCCCATATTTGCGAGCACAGGGTTTATCAAACATTATAATGGGTTAATACGCCGAAGAAAGGGGAGATCACACATGGGAACAATCAGAACACCCACCACGCTTTTCCGTAACGGAAGCAAATAAGAATTTTGCTGCGATTCGGCGTCAGCTATTTTGCTGACAACAATAGATACTCCCAAGCGTCATTGGTCCTACCGCATTTTGTCAAGCTAATTAAAAATCGTAGTTTATTTGGAATGTTCCATGCTACTACTCACTTCTGCTGCAAATGCTTCAATAAAGGCATTGGCTGGTTTTAAGCTAACTTTTTGGGTCTTGCCAAGTGAGGAAAGCATGCCAGTTTTATTTTGCTCCCGTTCAGCTCCTCTCTGATGTACTTGAACTTATTGCGTGGAGCGCTCATTGTGTCAACCAGCTTACTCTGGCGACTTTGCATTCCAGGCGGCTTCTTGCGTTTTGGCCACTTTAGTGTTTACTGGTTACTGGAAGTTTTGGTCATTATACGTGCGTATGCGCGTCCACCTGGCATTATAAATGAATAGTATGCTTAAGTTGAAAGAGAAAATATACCTAATGAGAGTTTATAGATTGACGGTTTTTGAGTTGATGCTGGCAGGCCCTTCCTACTTCACCGTCTTGACCTTCCTTATTCCCGTCTTTGCTGGTCCGGCGTGTTCCTACTGCGGGTGATAGTTAGTTACCACTTTGCCAGATGCGGGGCTTGTTTGAACGCAAAAGCTGGGCGTTAGCTGTAGGTAAGGGCTTTGGGCGCAAGCAGT
>CALYDF020008201.1:0-11850 GCA_944474145.2 Dicrocoelium dendriticum | reverse complement strand
GCTTAACACGATTCCAACATTTATTTACCCAGTTTCTGCTTAATTTGGTCGCTGCTTGCGAACTTTTCAGACTAGCGCATACACATTGCAGCGCACTGCAATTAAAGAGGGTGGATAGTCACCACTTAAAGTGGCTTAGACGGAGCACGCAGCCGAAAATATTTCGTTCTATGGCATTTGGCACCGGACAGTTGACCATAATTGCATTCATCACTGCAACCATCGGTCCTCATCATCTTCAGTACTTACCCTACCTTATATTAATGTGACTTTTGAGTTGCCTCTCGGGATCAGTCACACGCAGGCCAACTGAAGCTAAACGAAACAAGGGCTTCAAAACTAATACGCGCCTGAACAAATAAGCAATGTGTGATGTTGACAAAGACGTGGCTCAGACGGGAAGAAAGCACAGTATAAGGCAATGACAGTCTGGCTTTATTCGCCGAAATGTACATAAATCATGGATATTCATGCATCCAGACGATACGAATCATTAGTTCAATCTTTGAGACGTAAGTATAATGTGAAGGGATCTGAGAGACTAACACCGGGGGTAGAATGCAATTGGTATACGAAGATCTACAAACTCGGACTACAATCCACTTCAGGTCAGGCATTGCCTGCTTACCCAACTCCGTGGGTAAAGAATGGTCACGGAGGCCAAACTGGCCAATGGTAAGCCATTTCCATGGAAGTTTATCTGACGACATTACCCAATTGAAGAAATGTGTGCAAACAAATCGCCCAGTTCGGATGATGACCTGATACACACATCCTATTAATAAATAGCAATCTTTAGTTTGATCTCATATAGTCGCCCAAAGTAATTCACACGCGTCGTGTTTCAGCATCCTCATCACAATGAGACTTGACCTTAACATCTTGCGAAGGTTTGCGTGTCTCAGCCATCTATTGAGCTATGCTGGGTGGTGCTTATTACTTAATGGTTATAGACCAGACCAACAGTCTACTGGTCCTCAGGTTAGAGATTGGAGTGAGGCTCTTTATTCCTTAACATGGACTCTGTGTAGTCCAATGTCAAAGCCCCGCTGTCATGCGGTTAGGTTTTTGAACCAAACGCTTTGGTTGCGAACTCTAATAGTTTTCCTGTCTGGGTCTGGGCAACCTGTTAGTATTTTGCCTACGCAATACAAAAACCTACGTTCAAACAATTCCTTGAGGCTCTGACCGCCGCAGTAGATAATTAGCAGCGCCCTATCTGTTGCATCCAGAAAGTTAAGTAGGGTTTTGTATGCTATTGCTCAGTCCTTCCCGTCTTATTCTTCTCTCTCGCGCGCTTTTTCATCTTTGTCATCCCGTTCCAACCTTACTTTTATCCCCTGGTTTTTATACCCCTAATACTTGGCCCTCCTTCATCATTTTTGATAGGCAGTTGTCATTTAGATACGATTCACACGTAATCCCAGGCATCACTACGGTTGAGTCGGCAAGCCCATGTTCAACCAAGCGCACATCGTCAGTTCCTCCGTTTCTATTTGGAGCCCTTACTCCTCCTTAAGTGGCACGCCTCAACGTACGCACTTTGTTTCAACTCAGTCAGCAGGCACCACTTGTCGGCCGGTGGCCGAGTGGTCTGCATGCCTCCCTTGCAACCATAAGGTCACCGGCTCAAATTCGGGTAAGTTCAGGCGTCATCGTAGCCCACGCGCAACTGGTGAAGGTTGCGCGGCAGCAAAGCGCCGTTACGGGGTACAGGTGACGATTTCTTATTTTACTTACCAGAGCATTACAGCCCCTATCGATCGATATCTCCTGCTTACCATAAACTCCCTGCTCAATACCCCAGGAAAATCGCAGACTAACCACTCAACCAACTTCACCAAGATGGTCAACATAGAGGAGGATCTGCGCCAGAACTTTGCGTAACTGCTTTCCCCGTTGCGAGTTGCATAATATGAAATCCATTTTCACATAACTGTTTCGAACACATTAGGCGAGGTCTCACGTCACGGAAAACGCAGTTCAGCCATAGGGTGCTTTGTGAAGGAAAACGTAGTCATTGACTGTTTCTATTTCATTACAAAGTTAACCAAAAAACGCTCCAGGCACAAGCCACCCTCCTCAGCATGCTGACATTTTACCACAACAAATGATTTCAATTGCATTATAAGATGTCTGACTTCATTTTCCTTTGGAGTTTCTGATTTTCAAACCACCATCACTCAGTCCTTCTTCCTTATCAGCTAGATCAGGAGTTTGTTCTTTGTTCCCATAGGGAAGTACCGCAGTCAGCATCTCTTCAAAATTGCATCTGAGTCTAGTTCAGTGCAACGTACCAAGTCATCATCCATTTCAACAAACTCGTTAAAATCTACCCGATGAATTCTGCCAATTACGATTGAATGACTGGTAAGGCGACGGCATCCCGCTCGAGAGGTTGAACAAATCTGCATATTCTGGAACACTTCTGTATTAAATATGCTTGAACTTTGAAACAAGCGTGACCTATCCAAACCACAGCATCCAAGAAATAAACTGAAGCAATAGATGAGGTTTTTTTCGCATAAGAATCACGAGTATGAAATTTTGCCATAGCCCATTGCATGAGCTGAACTCAGTAATGCATTTTGAATATTTTGATGAACCCTTGGTCCTGAGGTTGAATTTGGGTGGCTATGTTTGGAAGCGGACTTAACTGTAATATTTGTGAGATTTTTACATGCGTGTATCTAGGACAGTTGTTTGCCATTAGAATAACGAAGTATCTCTTCTTCATCATTTCTTTGCCGATACTTCTGATCCACTCCTCAAATATGGCAGCAGTCATCCACGCGGATTGATCTGATCTCCAAAGGACTGAACGATTTTCAGGATTTCGGTTTTTGAAGCACGGGGTCTAGCCGATTTACCAATGACCACGGGTTTTAGCTTCTCCCCGCACTTGAGCTAGCGCACAACAGAACTGTGAAACTTTCGCTGAAAGGTTTTCCACTCTTACAGTTGTCACCTAGTATAACAAAACCCCCGTTAGGCATTTCCTTGGAAATGAGACTGCAATCGTCAGCGTCAGAAATGTCGGCATTGATGGAAAAATTTTCCATGAAGTCTTGAACAAACTATTCAGGCACTTCATTGGATTCACCACACAAAACTCTTTGGGAAATTTCATGTCGGAGTTTACATTTCTCTAGCCAACCATTGGATGCCTGGAAAGCTGCAATCCCAAATCCTTGTGAGAACCTTTTAGCAATTTCTTGAATCATCGCCCTATAAATGTGAGCCCCAGCTGCCTTTATTTGCTTGAACCAGCGCAGCGTTGCCTCATTGACTTCATGGTGTAACATCTTCCGCCTTTCCGATGTAGATCTCCTCTTCCGTTACCGTATCCAAGTACTCGTGTCCATGTCTTTGGATACTGTCAACGGTTGGCCTGCTAACAGCAAAATGCTCTGCCGCCTTTTTTTAGCCACTGGTTTCCAGCAAATGTAGCAGACTAATCTTTTCCTTCAAAGTCAACTCTCATAGACCATTTATTGGGCCAGAATGATGAGGCACTTGTAATGACCAATCTTAACTTGTTCATAGCATGGAGTGGATCTAAAGCCAAAGGTTCTATTTACGTAACATTAATTAGATTCAATAATTAACCCAAATTAGTTTCATCCTCAGGCTGACAGCAAATAGAGCCGGATAAACGTTGAACACTTAATGTGGGCGTAAACGTCAATCTCACCACAATCCAAGGTGCTAATGAATCGGTGCTTAGATCTGCGGGTTAATCGAGCGTTTGACGGTCACAAAAACCCTTGTTTGCGGCCTGTGCGATGAGTGGACACATATTCTTAGGGGTAGATGAAGGCTTGCCCGTGGACAGGTGAATGACGTTGAACAGAACACGTTCCAGGTCATTCCGTGGGTTGGGATCGTTGGAGACTCACAGGGGTCAAACTTTTCACGGCGGGTCGGATAACAAGAAAAACTGACTGACACGGGTCGGATTACTAAAAAATGACTAACGCTAGTCGGATAACTTACAAAATTGTTAGCTTGAGTCCCATAATCACTATGCGCCATAGTTGGGAGTTTGGACAAAAACAGGAAAAAGTCGAAAACGCGATACACGGTATACGCTTTTCTTTTCTCCGTAGCTTTAATAAAGTCTGAAATAAATAGGATCCGAACAAAATAAAGATGAGTTACAAACATAAGAAAGCTTCAGTTGAAACGTCTGAATAAGGGGAGCAGGAACCATTGGGGAACATACATTTAGTAATACCAACATGTATGAACCGCAATAATTTGGAGCCTCTGGCGCAATTCCGTACTATCAACCTGCAATTTATTCCAATTTTAGCTCAAAAATGATCCGTGCATAAACTAATGGCGTTTTTTATGACGTTCTTCAAGTGATTGAACAAATCCCAAAATTGTGGCACGAATTTCATACAGGATTTTCCCCTCACAAAATTAAAAATAGCAGGAAGAAATAGCATTTCAATAGAATAATCTGAATTCAGATATTTCGCGTCTTTTTATCAGCTGTGTACGGACAATCTGCGGAATCAGTATGCCGCACACACAACGATAAGACAATGCGTGAAATCGTTCTGTTTAACTAAAACTAATCGATAACCTCATCAGGACAGGGCCAGGGTAGTCACATACTCCATCAGAACATGTCCCACGTAACCTGGTGACCTTAACCTGCCCGCAAGCTCCATCACACAGGATATCCTCGATTACCCCACGTGTTAACACACGCGAGAATTGTTCACGATTCTTAATCGACAGAGCACTGTGCTCCAATTTGCAGAGGCTTCAACGATTCGTCGGCTGAAACCCAATTTATCTAAGCAGGCGGAGTTTGTGACTACCCTGGCACTGTCCTGGTGAGGTTATCGATTAGTTTTAGTTAAACAGAACAACTTCACGCAATCTCACCGTTGTGTGTGCGGCATACTGATTCTGCGGGTTGTCCGTACACAGCTGATGAGGAGACGCGAAACATTAGAATTCAGATTATTCTATTGAAATACTGTTTCTTACTATTTTGTAGATTGTGGCGCAGTTTGAGGTGAACAGACACGTTAGGGTGCACTGATCAATAGGTTTATGTGTGATCACTCAGCAGTGTTCCAAGATGTAGGGTCACTTATTGTACTATAGTACTTTCTCACATGTTGCAACCATGGGACAGCTCATGTTAGTGTTAAAACGGTGCAAGGTCATTGACAATGCGAAACGCAGTGCAAATGTAGATAGTATCACAGCGTCTCGTGTTCCATACAATTTATCAAGCTAATTCGGATCCTATGTATTTCAGGCTTTATTAAAGCTACGGAGAAAAGAAAAGCGTATACCGTGTATCGCGTTTTCGACTTTTTCCTGTTTCTGTCCAAACTCCCAACTATTAGGCTCATGTTAAAAATTTGCAAGTTATCCGACTAGCGTTAGTCATCTTTCAGTAATCCGACCCGCCGTGAAAAGTTTGACCCCTGTGAGTCTCCACCGATCCGCGCCCACGGAATGACCCAGAACGAGGTCTGTTCAACGTCGCTCACCTGTCCACGGGCAAGCCTTCGTCTACCCCTAAGAATATGTGTCCACTCATCGCACAGGCCGCAAACAGGGGTTTCTGTGACTGTCAAACCCTCGGTTAACCACCGGATCTAAGCACCGATTCATTAACACCTTGGATTGTGGCGAGATTGACGTTTACGCCCACATTAAGTGTTCTGCGTTTATCCGGCTCTATTTGCTGTCGGCCTGAGGATGAAACCAATTTGGGTTAATTAATGAATCTAATTAATGTTACGTAAATACAACCATAGACCTTAGATCCACTCCGTGCTTTGAACAACTTAGGATCGGTCATTACGAGTAACCCGACATTATGGCCCAAAGAAAAAACCTTGGAGAGTTGACTTTGAAGGAAAAGATTAGTCAGCTACACTTGCTGAAAAGCAGTAGCCAAAGGAAGACGGCAGAGCATTTGAGTTTTAGCGAGACAACAGTTAGCAATATCCAAAAAGACATAAACACAAGTACATGGAGAGATACGACAATGAAAAAAGGGAGCTACAGCGGAAGTGATGGGAAACTTCACAAGATGAAAGCAATGGGGCTACGATGCACCAATTCAAGCAAAGGAAGGCAGCTAACGCTCGAATTTCTGGGCCGATGGCGGAAAAAATTGATGAAGGTTTCTCACAAGAAGTTGGGGTCGCAGATTTCCAGGCATCCAATGATGGCCTAGAGAAATTTAAGTTCCGACATCGAATTCCCCAAAGAGTTTTGTGTGGTGAATCCAATGAAGTGCCTGAAGAGTCTGTACAAGATTTCATCGAAAAAGTTTCCAACTTAGCAAGGGCTTTACAAATGGCGACATTATTAACGTTGACGAGTGCGGTCAGTTTTTCTAGGCGATGCCTAACAGAAGGCTTGCAATAAAGGGTGACAAACGTAAGAGTAGAAAACATTCCAAAGAACGCACAGTTCTGTTGTGCGCTAGCTCAAGTGGGGAGAAGCTAAAGCACCCTGGTCACTGGTAAATCAGCTAGACCACGTGCGTTTGAATAACAAAATCCTAAAAACTTTCCAGTCATCTGGAGATCAAACCGATCGGCGTGCATGACTGCTGCCATATTTGAGGAGTGGATCAGAAGCATCGACAAAGAAATGATGAAGAAGAAACGCTTAATCCTCATAACCGCGGACAACTGTCCTAGTCACAACCACGTAAGAAATCCCACAAAAATTACACTTAAGCTTTTTCCTCCAGGCATGACCTCATAAATTCAACATCTGGACCAAGGGATGATCGAAATATGCAAAATGCACTACCGAGCCCAGCTCATGTAATAGGCTATGGCAAAATTGCCTACGATTCTCATACGGAAGGAACTTCATCTGTTGCTTCAGTTAATGGCTTGGATGCTGTGCTTTGGATAGGTTACGCTTGTTTCAAAGTTCAACCATAATTAATACAGAAGTGTTCCAGAATATGCGGATTTATTCAATCTCTCGAGCGGGATGCTGTCGCCTTACCAGTCATTCAATCCTAATTGGCAGAATTCATCGGGTAGATGTTAAAGAGTTTGTTGAAATGGATGATGACTTGGTACCTTGCACTGAACTGGACCCAGGTGCGATGTTGATGGGATACTGACTGCGGTGCTCCCCTACGGGAACAAAGAACAAACCCCTGATCTAGCTGATAAAGAAGGAGGACTGAGTGATGGTGGTTTGGAAATCAGAAACTCCAAAAGAAAATGAAGTCAGACATCTTATAACGCAACTAAAATCATTTGTTGTGGCAAAATGTCAGCATGCTGAGGAGGGTGGCTTGTGCCTGGAGCGCTTTTTTAGTTAACTTTGTAACGAAATAGAAACAATCAATGATTACCTTTTCCTTCACAAAACACTGGCTTGCGTAATGCGTTTTGGTCTATTATGACACTGTATGGCTGAACTGTGTTTTCCGTGACGTGAGACCTCGTCTGATGTGTTCGAAACAGTTATGTGAAAATAGATTTCATATTATGCAACTCACAGCGGGAAAGTAGTTACGTAAAGTTCTGGCACAGATCCCCTGGATATTGCCCACTGTGTTTCAGTCCCTTTAGTGGTCAGCTTAAGGTTTTATGGCAGTTGAATGTCACTGGTTACACATTCACCAACCGTCTTTGTTGCTATATACTACCGTGATTTTGATTAGCCATTGGGACATTGAGTCTACATATTCTGTGTAACATGTGGATGCTCACTGACCTGTTCCATCTTGAATCGAACTTAACATGGTTGACATTGATTTGAACACAAAATGGCATCCTATCCCTGAGATTGACTTTGAAACTGGATTTTCTCATCTTGCTTTGCGGATCCAAACTGTTGCTGTTCTTGGTTACTCTGGTTTTATTCCGTCTGATATTGGAAGCGAGCAGCTTTCGACGTGGTGTTTTCGTGACTATCTGCGAGCAGAGAGACAGCCCACCCACAATCTGTCAAAACACTTGGGGCGTTGGGCTGAGCACTTAGGAAAGCTGTTTAATCGGCCTAGAAAATCAGATTCGTTGCCAGTCTGTGATCGCCGTATTCTCTTGGCTTTCTTTTTGGACCCCCATCTCGCTCAGAAGTCGAGCGTGAGATCAGATCGGGATCAGATGAGCACGGTTCCATGTCGTAGTGGATTTTCCTTCGGCAAGCTTTGTCTCTTTGAAATACAGCATGCGTCTGCTTAACACTGCTGCGACTTGCGGGATGTGACTTATCACTAACTAAAGCCACTGTCCCTTGTTTTCCTCGGAGACATCGTACACCGGCAAGCAATCCAATCACCCTATTTTGTCTTCTTGACTGTTCGACTCCTGATATGGCTTTTCGCCATCCAAAAGGTGTCTGAATCGAGTGTTCGGTCACCGATTCCCAACGGGCGCGAAACCCTTGTCTCTTCTTGGCCTCTTGTTCAACGGCTGGAAGTGGTGGTCCTCTTAGACGACTTCCTTCCGCCGCGCAGGCGCCGATAACAACTGTTGTACATACCTAGGGAATTCAGTCTAAGCTGGTGGGGCAGATGGAAGAGTCATTTAATCTTATGGATGCCCTTTGTTGAGAAGTTTCAAATGCTGCAAGATCTTGCTTCTGCCACGGGCGCCAGGCTTGGATGGCGTATTCCACATGCGGAGAGTATTGATCCCCTATGACAGCCTACCTATTTCGGCCTAGGCAATCGGGTGGTAGCTCACCTACTGACGAGCCATGAAACCGCTCAATTACGCTCTCTCGCTCTCATGATAATTCACTATCTTGTTACTTCGTCAACTTTACAAACACACGCCACCTATTTACTTACCTTTCCCTAGGGTCATTTACCCCCATTATTGCCGGATTCTTCACTGGTGCTCAGCCCCATCTCTGCAGTTGAATTTATTCCCTCAACATCCGTCGGCTCAACTACACAGTGCTCGACAGAGAGCTGCTTTATCCTGAGGTCTTCCATCTTCGCTCCTGCAACCCGGAACACAGTACATACTAGCAATCTTCAAGATGCGCACATCGCTGCAAATCGGACAGCAAACTGGACTAGTATACACGTTGCAGACCTTTGCAATTGATGTCTGCGACCTGAGTGAGACAAGACTCCAAGTTTTCAACACACTCTACAAGCTTTCGTCACCACTCTATCTACACACCCGCTTCCACCCGCCTTTCTGGTGACTCCGAGTATGCCGCATCTGGGCAAGCTGTTGTTGGAATCGCCCTCAGCGCTGGAGCCGAGGCCGCCGTCGTTGATTGGATTCCAATCAACTGTCGCCTTTGTGCCATGAGACTCCATTGCTCTTGCAAGTCTGACAAACTTCGAGCCATCAACCGTGCTCTTTTTTGTAATCTCTGCCTTCGCGCTCGCTGATTGCAACTCGGATGCAGTCATACACCAGTTCTATCAACGCCTTCGTGAGGTGTTCCTAAGGGCGTCTACCAAAGACATCACATTGTTATATCAGTTGATTGCAACTCACCTGTCGAGTAGTTGCTGCCCCATGAACGCACGTCAGAAGACCGGATGGATATGGTGATATTCGTTCTGACAACGGAGGCAAATTGCTTATTCTCTTTGCTGACCACCAAATTTTCCTCTCCAACACGAGCTTTCGTCTCCCTGAACTTCATTATGCCACCTGGCGTCTCCTGTCACCAACCCTGCGCTGGTCACAACTTGATCGATTAGCCATAAATCGCAGCTGGCGCGCGCAATTGTCGATTATTTCGGCCAACTTACCTTGAATCCAATCATACATTGATGTGTGTCGATAGTTTGCATGCGTTTCGGTGGTTCACCTTGGGCTAAACACACTCGTCTAAATGCCTAAAAGCTGGAGGACTCAACGGTGTAAACTGATTATCAACAGAGGCTTCGTGAAAATCTCGCCCTCTCCCATAATCTGGATGTCTACTAACCCTGGTCAAGGTTACACAAATCCATGCTGTCTGCCGCTTTGTCCAGTTGCGGCCTCACCCGCTGCACATCCTAAAGCTGGATCTCGGCAAGGTCCTCGGAACTGCTAACTCGTCGACGTGTTGTGCCCGCCATTGCGGCCAGCACAATGAACTCTGTCGACCTGTGCCTCAATAGCTGAAGACAACCCTTTCTTCAGCCCATGAATCCTGGTGGTCAAAACGAGCTTCTGTGCTTGAAGCCGCTGCATGGACTGGAAAATTCTGCAATTCATTTTACCTCCTCAGGGCCATTGATTGTAATTCAAACGTTGTCAGACACTCTGTAAGTCAGACGGCACAAAAATCATCAACCTACACAGGCGCTTTGGTCGCTGTATAGAAGATTTTACTCCTCAATTTACCTACCCAATACATCTTGTGACACCCCCGTTTCCCACTGATCGTACCTGGCCTTTCCATAGATCCTCCTGACAATGCAAACATCCGAAGCGCAGTCTAATCATTGAAGCGTCATAATGCTCCCGGCCCTTGCTGCCTACTTTTTACCGATCTAGCATAGCTCCGCCGGACTCACCTGAAATCTACTATCATCATGCGGCGACTCAGACTTTGCTAGTAACAACCGAGCCATCTCCGGGACATAGATGTTAAGCCACAAAGAACCAACTGTGCATCTGATGTGTACGATGCAGTGAACCAACTGAATTCATGACACTACTGTATTTATCGTGTCAAGTCGCAGTGAACCACCTGAGCTCCTCAGTTGCCTTTCCAACATCCACCTTTCTCTATAGTTTATGCTATTCTATTGAGCTATAAAAATGAAGGTTAGAAACCATGCTTCGTCTTGCCTGTGTCAGTGAAAGAACTCATGCTAACAGCCAGTCTTTATCGTTCGAGTCTCAGTGCAGTTGTGCTAGGTTGCACGTATTCCTCACCACTCTCAACGCTGGTTTACGTCTGACAGCTAGGTCTCGTTAGCCCACAATGTTACGAATCCAATTGGCTACTCTGCACGTGTGGGGTACTATCTGTGAAGAGTGTTCCTCCGTTCCGACTAATAGCCGAAATATGTTGGACACCTTATACACTACTCCCCAATCTACTAAAAGATGACTAGAAAGTAACTGTCCTTGAAATCTTGTTGCTGTTCACGAAGTTCTGGACTGACGAGTAGGTTCCAGTTTCATGTTGATAATGGGTCATTATCCCAATTCACAACAAGCGCTCCCGCGAAAATTGCACGGATTACCGGTGACTTTCGCTGATCTCTGTTTCGTCCAAGAGCTTCGTGTCCGTCCTATTTCGCATACTTTCAGCGACACATGAGAGTTTTACCGAGAGAAACAAGCCGATTTTTGTCCGGGCCGAGGTTACATCGGCTAAATCTTCACACTTCGCCAACTTCCTGTACTCAGTCACGTCCACTAGCGGTCAACAATATTGGTGTTCTAGGACATCCGAGCGGCATTTGATTTAATCGATAGATATGCGCTGTGGAACTGGTTGCAAGCTCGTAACCATTGTGAGACTTGGGCTACGCCGATAATATCACTTTGCTTAGGGACAATCTACAAATCGTCTAGAGCGCTTTGAACGGCTTCGCGATAGAAGCGTCTAATTATGACCTGCATTTCATCCCACTCAAATGTAAAACCATACTCCAGAATTTGCAGGTACCTGTGCCTGCCCTCACCGTTGCTGGTGATTCTGAAACAGGTCCCTTACTTCGCTTATCTAGGGACTTGCATCACGGCTGGCGGCGGTGCTGAAAACGAGGTCTAAAAACGAATCGCAGTGGTCCGCCTTACAATCATCAAACTGTGATACCTATAACGCCTGTCTCGAGCTCATGGGCATGATGTGCAATGACTCCGTCTGTTGGATGTTGCACGGTTTTGAGACGTGGCCTATTCATTCGGAAGACTTGAA
>CALYDF020008200.1:0-11856 GCA_944474145.2 Dicrocoelium dendriticum | reverse complement strand
CCTGTAAATGCAATATCTATGACTTCGTCAATAGCGAAGGGGAAAGTGACGGCATTCTTGTCTCACCCAGACGGAGACATTGAAGGGCAGTGACAGCTTGCCGTTAGGCCACACACTGCCCTTGCGACGCGCGTATAATGCTCGGATAATATTTATATAATTCTCATGCACACCTTTCATGGGTATAACATTTCAACGGGCACATTGATCAACCGAATCAAGGCACCTTTGATGTCGAGGAATACGACTATGGTGGGCCGTCTATATGTGTTACGATGCTCAAACAACTGACGCACGGTAAAGATATGGTCGAGGCAGCCACGACCCCGACGGAACCCGGCTTGCTCGTCATGCATTTGGCTTTCACTACCGCCAGTCAATCGGGGAAGTATTTTGGAGGCAATGGAGATCAGACTGACTCCACCATGGTTGCTGCGATTTGAATGCGAGCCTCCTTTGAAGCTGGAAACAATAACGGAACGGCTCCAGTCGGATGTGACCGTTTCCTGCTTCCAAATTTTCACTAGTATTTCATGTAAAGCATCAACAAGAGCAGAGCCTCCGAGTTTGAGTACGGATGGAGGAGGATCATCTGGTCCCGCGACTTTGTTCAACTTCACAGTCCGATCTATTGTTCAATTTACGAGCAAAAGGGTTTATCTAAAGGGCAGCCCGTGGAGCAAAGCGATCACTGGCCGACGAAGAAGCGAACAATTCTAGGCGATTAAATTGCTTTTCAACTTGTTCTGTCCAACGCTTCAAACCTTTTGACAGATTGTGGATAGGCTTCCACTCTCGTCAAGTATAGTTTCACTAACACCAGATCTCCTGCTGCCCGTTTCCCCCGATCAGACGGAATAACTTACGACGGTTGCCAAAGGCGGCTGCCACTTCCATCTCTGACGCACAATGAGACCACCAGGATTCGTGGTCTCACTTCAAGCTATCACGGATTCTTACTCGGAGTTCTTTGCGAGTTTCATTGTGTTCGCATCCATCAGGGATATTCCGGCCAGCCGGGTCATTTGGTGGTAGAAGTCGTTCTTTGCCTACTCATCGCTACAGCTTTTTTGTGCGTGGGCAGCAATGGTGAATAGACACCTCATAGTCTCGCGCGACTTCGAAGCTTTGAACGAGCCAGTCAATCGGACTGCACAAATCCGGCTACTGATTAATATCCAATCAGCCATAGCAGCTTCAGCCGGGGGATTCAGGGAAATGCCAACACAAGTTTGGCCGGATCTCAGAGGTGCATCGTCACTGGATAGGCGCAATAAGAATGCAATGCTTGTGTCATCTGAAACGAATGGCAGAGTGAGCACAGAGCTCGAGTCTTGCAGGCGGGTCTCTGATAAGCAGCAGGTATCGATCGGGAGGGCTTCCAATGTTCGGGCAAGTGTGCCTGTTGTCCGATCTGTAGTAATATGCGTTCATTGAGGCATGTCAATCTGAAGGAGGATCGAGGGCTCCAAATGGAAGTTGATACACTAAAATGGACCGCTTGGTTTGAGATGGGCTTGTCGACAGGAGAGGAGTGACGGTCTGCGATTGTTTGTGAGTTAAAATTAGAAAATAAACGTCTAGCAAAGCATGTTGGGGGAGGGCCAAGTATCGAAGGATTGAAAACTGCGTGGATAAAAGCGAAGCAAGAGTAAAAAAGCTTAATATGGGAATAAGAAAACGGAAAGGTTTAAGCAGTAGCATCCTATCCCCTACCCACCCTGCCAGATGGAGCAGATTGGGCACTGCTGATTATCATCTGCGGTGACAAGAGCATCAATAATATGTTTGAGGAAAGATTCATTGTATTACTTTTGGCAGAATACTGTCAGGTTGCTCAGGCACAGACAGGAGAACGATTAGTGTTCTCAACAAAAGCTTTTGGTTCAAAAACTTTACCGCATGACTACGGGTTTGGCGTTGGACTACAAGGCGTCCTTTTTAAGGAATATGGTGCTACCCTCATTCTAATCTCCAACCTGGAGGACCAGATTGCTGAGTTTGTCTGGCCTCTAACCACTGACCAATCTTGTATGAGTGACTCTGAAGTCCATCATAGCTCAATTGATCGCTGAGACACCCAAACCATCGCACCACGGTCCAGCCTCATTGAGATGGAGGTTAGGGACCATGGGGCGTTGAATCTCTGTGGTTGGAAACATTGGACGTCGTGGCTCCCAACAGACATCAGTGGCGTCAATGTTCTTCTGCTATTACATTCCCCTTGTAATTCACACAGAAAACTCAGAAAAAACAAACATGAAATTTCAGAATGGCGTGTGCTTTTTCTTCTCCAGGTTACTATCGTGCCATGGTTCAGATGGCACTATGTCTGTTAACAGACTGTGTATAAACGTTGGGCTTAGAAAAATGGTCACAATTTACAAGTCAAGAAGCAAAACGAAAGGAATTTCTCATGTAAACTCCCAGGGGGAAAGCGCAAAACTAGAAACGCAGCGGGAGATGTTCGCCTGCATTGCGTAACCGCGATATACGTTGGGCTTTGAAAAGCGCATATCGAGCTTCAGCTAAAGAGGGTATGCAGGCTAGATTATGATGAAACTTGGGGGCATGATTGAAGATAATCTAAAAATGTCTAGTACTTCCAGTTATGTTACGTCAGCCATGAGAAAGAAGATCTTGAAGTAAATGTACTATGATTTGAAGCGCATCAAGCCGGAGTTTATATATTTTTTGATAACTTCAAAAAATAGAAAGTGATGACAATGTTTGACGAACATGAAATAAACATTGATGTAGAGGAGAAAATCAGTGGGCTAAATACAGTTCTTTGGATGATGCTGCTTGTTGTTGGACAAAAACCATTGGGGGTGATTATGCAGTGTGACTATTCAGGACAGATTACTACGGCAGGAAGAAAGCCTACCAAAAACCGGGTTCTAGATACTAAAGCATAAGAATGTCTTCAACAACCGTTTGGGTGGTAAACAGCTACATGCTTTTTCTAGGTCACGAAACAAAAGTATTTTTACATAACGGTGTTCTGTGAATTCTGTAGTGTAGTTAAAATAATACAGCGGGCAGATCTTACAGAAACATTAACCAGGGAAACCAGGCTGAGATTTGTTAAACTGGTTCAGGGAATTACGGAAGTCCACCAAAGTTTTGTTGACTAATCCTTCAAACAGAATAGAGATGGTGTATGAGAATGAGAAATCGGTCGACCTTGGTGACATTTTCTTGAAAAAGACTTGTATTGCGTGGGATGAGGAATGAGATTTTCCGAGTATCAGGAAAGTAAACATTCGGTGAACATATTTAAACAAAGTAAAGCTATGTTTGCTCTTTCA
The DNA here is from genome assembly GCA_944474145.2 of Dicrocoelium dendriticum. Classification (NCBI taxonomy): domain Eukaryota; kingdom Metazoa; phylum Platyhelminthes; class Trematoda; order Plagiorchiida; family Dicrocoeliidae; genus Dicrocoelium; species Dicrocoelium dendriticum. The sequence goes on along the minus strand of CALYDF020008200.1, from coordinate 8,545 downwards.
ATTTTACTCGCAAGTAAAGCGTTGTTGTCTGAGTCCAACCAGTTTTGGTTAGCCCTTGCATATTGCTGAGAAAATTTGACACTGCTTAGACTTTTGGGTTTAGCCGATCAATGGCTTTCACATATGTAATCAAATTCAAAAATTATGGAGGCAACAAAAAAGTCGCTATGCACCTTGCAATTAGCAAGTGCGTACTGAAATTATGTATCATATTTGTTTAAGGGTCCCGTACAAATGAGAAGAGCTGCTGCCGATCCTTGGACGAAGAATAGCGGCAAAATTATTTGTTTTCCTACCCGTTCGTGTAGCATTTTCACGCTTTTGTTTCTAATCTCTTGTCCATGTTTGACCCTGGTTGTCCCTCCTTATTCTTACAATATTGCTGAATAATATTCGGTTCTGTAAAATATTGCTAACGTATTCTTGTTCATTATACGTTCTTCCGCATATTTAAAGCCGTAGGCAACATGTGGTGTGATCGGTTATAGAATAGTGGATGTTAGGATAGAACTGTACTACGGTTAGGCCAAAGTTAATAACTAGGAAAAAATTATCCCACTGCAGATCGGACCAAATGTTGGGCGTGTGTCCAAACAATTGCCTGGATGGAATATGCTGAGTGTACAGGTTTTGGTACCTCTTCTGAAATTGAAAATGAATGGTAATGTTTTGTACCCAATAACTGGAAGCTAGTCCGTCAGAGCGCTGTATGCGTCGATGATTCTTATGTATTAAATCAAGTGTGCTAGTGCACTTAATAGTTTCCGTAGCCAAACATTTCCATCCTACAGCCATGACAGTTGACAGGAAATCTGTATGTGCTAAAGAATAGAGATTTGGTGGCAAGGATATTTTCGACAACTTGTTGTCTCTAGCTAATATTTCCTGTTTTAATGACAGTACGGATGCAAAATTAATGCGGTGCAGATGGTGGAGACCACACCAATTTGGGTATTTGGAGGGGTATATACCATCTGAGAAGCATATGGTGGGAAGTGTTAGTGACAAGTAATCAGAGATACTGGGACCTTATCTTTTATATGCATGCGTATTTTACATACACAATAACGCCTTGTGCAACCAGGTTTACGAAAGAGTTGGCAATTGGGAATGTTAAGGTTGATTCCAACGTATTATTAGAGCAATACCTTTAGTTACGTGGATTATACTTGGAGTGTTCAACCAAGTTTAGAAAATGTGGTTTGTTGTTAAAGTATCCCATACTATTTACGAGTAGAGATATGGTATATACACGTTTAGAGTGTTGATCAGAGGATTTCTTAGCTTTGCGAATTGTAGGGGAAAAACTCCCCTTTCGGTCAACACCGCATAAAGACCCAAAATACCGTCAAAGCGTATACAAAAGTTCCAACAAACGGGCAAACTTTTCAAAAACAGAAATTGCACGCGTAAAACACACAAGAATAAAGCGTTTTCCAAACACATAAAACGAGTTGCGTTTTGCCTAGAGCCTCCCTCGTCTTGTAAGTGTCCTGGTTGCCTTTGCTCTTGCCATCACTGTCACTGTTCTCATTTCCGTTTACCCTCCACGTATGGACCGTCGGTGATGAGCCAGAACCACATATTAGATATACGACGACTTGCAAAGAGTTGACGCTTGCGAACATTTACCACATTTTGTGGTTTTGGTCTCATTAGGGAGAGCTTTGATCGGAGCCCACTAGGGTTCAATCGCCTGGTTCTCCCCAGCAGGTGCATCAGCGTCCACGACTTGGTTTTGCAGTGGGATGGCTCGCGACTTACAGTCCTTACGTAGATCCAAGGCTCAGCCATGGTTTCCATTCTGGGAGGGGCCGTGTAGTGGCCTAAAGCTCCCCCATATAGCTGTGTAAATTGTGCTAAAATATTCCAAACTTACAGTTCTAACAGATAATAGGAAAATAAGAGGTTTCCTTGTTGGAACTTTGTTCCCGTTTCTTGAAACACAAACAATAGCTGACATTCGCTCGCGCGACTAGACTGTGAATGACGTCCCGTCCATACAGTCGACTTCCAACTGCACCCTTTTTAGCTAGCTCTTCTCTGGTGTGTCATACTTGGCTTTATCTAGCTTTTCTACTGTTCAATAAACGTTTGCTTTAGCTTATTTTTGTGTGTTCTTCCGTACGCTCAGGGTTGGTCGTTTGGTCTCGCAGCAAATATATGGCGCACGAGCGACGCTCTATACCATCCATCCATAGCTTCAAGTCATCCGCGCAGATTGAACAGGCCACCGGTAGTTACATATACTTGGAACTAGGTTTCGTGTATCCATTGTTACGGTTAGACCAGCACAAAACCCCATTAGTTCCTCATTCAAGCTCAAGTTATGGTGGGACTGGGAAGATAGAAGAATCTTATGCGTGTTCCTTTTTGACTTGCTCGTTGAGCCAGGAAGTGTTGAAGTGCGCAGAGTTCTTGATGGAGCTAAAACTGAACACCGGTATCGTACCCTAGCCAACCAGTTTATGCCCACGTTTCCTGCCATAGCAGTCCCTGCTGTGGCACTCACGTGCAGTAAGCAAAGGATAGTAAGCGAAACCGAAGCTACAGAATATGGAAGTGCACTTGAAATATGAGGATAAGAACGAGGCACGAAGAACAGAAAAGCAAAGCAAAACAAATTATGAAGATGCGAGTTACTTAGGTAAAAGGAAGGATCGCGTGTTTCCACCCAAGAGCGCCAAGTTGCCGCTGATCCCCTTAACCGTAGATCCTCTGAAAACTCGTCCTAGAATCATGTTCCAGCGCTCGATGAATCGGCGTCACATCCCTATTTCCGCCCTTATCCGAGCGAACCGCGGCCTGTACAGCTTCACGGAATGATTGCGTGCAACCAGCAATCTAGCGGGACTGGATAGCCTAGATAAATATTGTCCAGCCTACCCAGTTAACAAATAAGTAAATATATGGAGATTCTATTCCTGGCAGTGCGCGGCAAGCCTGCGAAGACACGATCCTGGTAACTGAATACCTAAATGTGTCATGCTCTTCAATATGAGGCACGTATTTCAGACATGATCAGCATAGTGCAATAGTGTACATACTAGCGTGATTAGCAGCACCAAGTGCGGGAGTGGTACAGACGTAATCAGTAATATGAACAAACGTGTCCCAATGATCGAATGCAGTCAATCCTCAAGGAATGCGAGAAGTAGAAATAAGAATTAGATCACACAAGTCTAGTCTGTTGGTGAGAACCCGTCCGATGAGCTTGTGTACAAAGTGCAAGTCAGGTGAGTGAAGCATGGGAAAAAGCTGAGCAAATGTTTTCAGAATAGGGACTCGTCACTGATCAAATATGTAAGCGTGGTCTTACGAGAGCATATATGTGCACAGAATATGTGAAATGTGGTGTCGGTAACTTGCCAATGACTGGTTTGGACAGTGACTTTATTTGATGGCGAGTCACATCCGCCACGTCGCAGTGTTGTTAATCAGCTAGGTGTGACTTTCTGTATGGAGAACACTTGCCAGGCGGAAATCCAAAACGTTCTGAAACACTGCCGACAATGCTGGGTAGCTTAGGATTAGGACTCCTCTAAGCCTTCGATAGTGCATTGGCGGTGTTCCAGGACGTAGTTGGTTTTCGCCTGAAAGGGCTTACCAAATAAATAGCCACAAATGTTTGCTTGATAACACTGTGATGTAGAGGATATGACTCGCCACTAAATAGAGACACCGCCTTACCATACAGGAAGATCATACACTTTGCATGAACTTCTGCCCTTCCAAAGATTTCGATGCCGGAAGCTGTTCCCTAGAAGGAACAATTCAAATAATGGTATAACTTTTCCATGACATTTCATTAATACCTTTTCGGAGATAAACATGGGCGCAATTGCAAATTACGTAACACAGGGCACTCAGCATCGTTCTGCTATTCTTTTTCTGCTACTGAATCAGGACTATTCACAAACATTTGACGAATATTTGTGCCGAGGAAAATTGCTATGAAAGGGGCTGTCGTCCGAAATGTTACGTATTTATGTTTGGAAGTTTATTCAGGCACCATGAATGCCGTTCTCGAAGACGTTAGCTAGGGACTGTAATGTCACGAACAGCTTTATCACGTTTTGAATGGTTTGCTGCTTACTAATCGCAAGCTTACAGTTGCAAAGTGTATGGCATGTTCTTATATCACTTGGAAGTTTGTTCCAAATCTTTGAGTATTGGGTTAGAATGAAATGTTCTCTGATTCTCGCGGCAAATTTTGGAATCATAAGCTTTATCCCTTTGCTACGTACTGGCTACCTGCTGTTTAGAGATATGTAAACACCGTTATCAAGACTACGAATCTGACGGTTTATGTTTCTGTAAAGAAAACATAGATTCAGCTTCATTATCCGAGGCCAAACTGGGTCAAATCCAAGTTTAGCACATCGCTCTCTGTATGTCAACTTAGAGGAATATCCACATAGCATTTTCGTGAAGCGCCTCTGGACCCTCTCAAGAGCGTGTTCGTCAGATTTTCACAGCTTAGGCTGTATCATAGAACAGTATTCCATACATGGCAATATACGTGTTTTTTAAAGCGCTATGCGCGATTCCGTTAGGTAAAAATGATGGCAGATATAAACGATGGTCTCAATAACTTTCGAAACTTGAAGATCACAGTGTTCAGAAAAGTTAAACTTGACAGAACATCGCACGCCCAAGCCGCAAACTGCCCTGCATTGCGAGATATATGCGCCTTGTAGTAATAAACTGCCTGGCGATATTTGGCATTTTTACGACAAAATATTGCACTTGCCCACGACAAATGACATCTGCCGCAGTTGGAACCAGGAGTCAAGAGCAGATAGGTCATCCTGCATGAGACGTACGGCTTCCTGAGTTTTTGCAGTGGTTTTGAGTAGACAACGTTCATGTCATCAGCAAAGATAAATGTAACACAATTTCTTATTCTCTGGAATGTATCGATAATTTAATTTAGAAAAAGAAGAGGACCAAGAACACTTCCTTGGATCACTTCACTAGTGATCGTTTCGGTTTAGAGAAATGGTCACCTTTGCGCACCACCTGCTGCCTACCAATTAGATAGAAAGTCAGTCATGCGAACATTGGTTCCTCAATGCTTATAGCCTTTAGTTTGTTTAGTAACTTTTGTGAGGCTTTTTGCATATCTAGGAACAGGATTACGACACTGTTTCAGTTGTCTGTGGAAGCCGTTGTGTGGTTTACAAGTCAGGTTATGTTGCGCAGGATCGACCTTGCAGGAAGCCGTGTCGCGAATTGCTGATAATGTTAGCGTGGTGCAAGAAGGTAAATAGTTCATCTTTCTTTCTCCTTTCCATTATTATAGATACGATGGGTGTGTGACGGGACAAAAGTCTTTAACCTCGTGGGCAGCGCCATTTTTACAAACTTTTATTCTCGACAATGCGAGTCACACCTGTACAGGCATGATCATGTTTAGCTAACATAGTGTGATCAAAATGTACAAAGAGTATATATTTGGCACAACCGTGAATGTAAGTGTATGGGTGTATATATGTATGAAATTGTCTATGAATGTAACTTGTATTTTTGAATGTGCCGCAGAATTTTTGACTGTTTGTTATCGATAGGAATGTGAGAATAAGCGATTGACGTCCGTAGGTTGGATACCATTTTCCGGAGGTCCACAGGCAAGTGACTTTATTTTGTGTCGAGTCACATCCGCCACGTCACACTGTTGATAAGCAGACATTTGTGGCTTTTTATGGGGAGAACGCTTGCCGGGCGAAAACCCACCACGTCTTGGAACACTGCCGCCGAACTATTTGCTGGAACGGGTTAAACCCGAACCACCCAGCTGACCCCACGAGGAGGTTGTTCGACTAGCCAGCCAAGTCGCGTGATAACGATAGACGTTTTCCATTGAGTAGGGCATACTCCATTGTTAAAGAGAGTGTAAAGAGGGTGATCAAAAGCAGAAGGAAGTCACTACCACGGCCTTTTATTAAAAAGAGGGGATCCCATCAGGGCCTGCGCAAGTTGAGGAGTATAAGCGAGACACTTCACCAGTGATTTTTGCTATAGTGAATTCCACTGTGCGTAGACCTTCGATGTTGTGCGGCATGACAAGTGTTGGTGTGTCTGCATTGATTGATTGATTGAGCATTGATTCGGCAAAATAAGCACTGATAGCTTTGCAGCTATCACCTGGTGCGCCGCAGTACGATCCATCAGGTGTGATGATAAAATTGAAATTTTCGCTGCAACGCGAGCCCCGAGCACGGAATAGTTTGGCTAGCTCAGCTGTTTCTCTAGGGCCGTTCAGAGCTTTATACTCTTCTAGAGTGACAGTTTTGTCACGCTGATGTCTCTGTTCTTCGACGAGCTTTGATTGCTGTAATAGTAGCGCAAAGTCAACAGTTAACCTGAAGTGATGCCGATTCTTATGAAGCTTTCGTGCTGCCTTCAACGCCTTGAGATCGGATTTAGGTTTAGTTTAGTCAGCATCTTTAAGTGGTAATGCTGAATCCATGCAGAAGCCAATTATACTATAAAACAGGTCCATCGCATGTTGAGGACATGAAGTGAGAAAGAAGTTATCCCAATTCTTCGAACAAACCAGGTCCTTGAACGAGTCTTAGTTGACAGAACTGAACAGACAATAATGCATTGCGTTCTGTATATCGGTCACGCGTAGTCTTAGGCGGCATTTGATCAGGCGATGATCGTTCCCCGGAAATGCATCAACAACGTTAACACTGATTGCAGGTACGCCCAATGCAAAAATGAGATCGGGAGTACTTTCACCTTTGGTGGGTTGGGAGACGTGTTGCTGTTAACCTTTCATTTGCATACATGAGATGAGATTTTGGTATTTCAATGGAGCGGTGCTTATGGGCCGTGAAACCAAACGCAGCTGGAAATCACCTCCAGTAATCTTATGCATAAATTGTACGCTAGCGGTGCATTCAAATACAAGCGTCAAATGCTCTAGGTCTTCTTGGCTGCAGTTTGGTGCACTGTATGTACATCCCATAAGCAGCTGCTGCTGATTAACCGATATCGTAGGCCAGAGGGATTCCTGAACATTGTTCCACACTGGGTTATCGAACGTTGCTGCTGCGAGCGATCTTTTCAGATAAATTACACAGCCACCACCTCGACGACCAAGCAGATTTCACAAAAACTTGTTATATCAAAAAATAATTAACTGAGTGTCAGACATGCCACCATGGCACCAAGATTCAGTTATAACTATTATATCAGGATTATGCACCAAAACAAACGAGCGTAGTGTGTGGATCTTAGAGTGCAAAGAACGAAGGTTTATCAAAAATACTGATATAGATGTGAGATTTGAGGAAGATTCTGTAGGTCGTGTTATAAACACTGGGGTTTCAAGCCGTGTGCCTGGACCCACGTTAGAAAGTGTTAAAAAAGCGCGCGTATTGCCAACGGTGGAAAATGATTTGGAGGTGGCCACAGCGGAGGGGTTAAGACTGAGTATGGCCCTCTAAAAATGGTTCGAGAGAAGTATCCATGATTTCTGCAATAGCCTGTGGGATCTGGAGAGTTAGGTTGTGTCCGCTGCATCTTGTAGCTTATAAGCTGTTGATTACATAACGCACTGATAAGACTCAGTGGATTGCTGTTATTTCCATCTATGGGTAAAATTTGCTTAAGTGCGCTCGATATACTGGGCTTCACTATACGCGGTGGAGACACACTGATGTCAATCCATGCACCAAAATTAGCATAATCCATGTGGTTTGTTGCTGGAATCGGAAAGTCATGATACCCAGTTACATCGTGTTTTAAGTGCAAAGATGGCGGCGCGTCTACCAAAGCTTCATGACTAATAGATGTACATCTATCAAAACAAAATGACACCACAAAGTCGCCCAGTGGTGCTTGCGATAAATCTAGGTCAACCGTCATTTTACTACCGATCAATTTGACCGAATCCAACGATATTAGCGGTGTGCTTGGACAATGGCCAGAGCAGACTTTAGGCGGGACATGACGGTTCGAGGCTTGAGGTAGCGGTTTTGCATGCAACTGGGAGTTAACAGGTAATGCAATCGTTATTCACTGATCCCCATTGTTGTCACTTAGCATGCAGGAAAGAGTATTAGGAACACCTATATGACCGCCAGAACTGATTATCCAAGTGGAAGCACCATGCACATCACTAGTTTTGTGCATTGTAGTGGTTTTGGGCTTGGTCGGCTTATCACGCTTGGCCGCGTAACTGCGGCCTAGTGAAGGTCCTCCAGTAACCAATTTTACATCTGACGTGGATGTTAGCTCCGAAGTGTGAGAAGTAGGTGATTTACCGGACACAGCGTGCAATGCAATAGAGTGGCCAGCACATTCATGTGATTCTTCGTTAATTTCAAAAAGCACTTTATCATTCACCGCTTCGTCCCTATTTGCAGCAAGCGGAGTATTATCCTCACATTTGTGTTGGCCACTAAGTTGAGCAGTATCAACTGGATGCGGGAGGCCAGATGGCTGTTAGGTATTCTGTTTTACCTCAGACGTTCTCCTACTTATCTCTCGTTGTAGCGGGGATTTGTCCACCATACCCTGGTAGCACATGTCC
>CALYDF020008199.1:0-11855 GCA_944474145.2 Dicrocoelium dendriticum | reverse complement strand
TGCTTGTTGTTGCACTGGTCAAGCCGCCAAGTACTATGACGGAGAATACTCTACAAGTGATGTTGTAGATCTGAAGCCGTTGCAGACGGCACTGCACAGCGTTGCTTTACTCCGTATCTTTCTCCTGCTGCGGTAGCGTACTGAGACTATGGTGTATCATTAATGCACGCATTCCATTGCTCACCAGTTGACCTTTACTTTGTCGTTGCAAGCAAGTAGACAACACGCTAATGAGATATTCGCTGATTTAATGAGTATGCGGTCACGCTTTTTTGAATACAAATGGTCTTAACACGTAAAAAGTTTACAGCATTACATCCTTCGCATTGCACAGTTTGTGTGGAATGAAGCCGTCTGTACACTTCGGATGGCGCACGAGAGCCGCATAGATTGGTCTCATCAAGCGAAATGAACTTCATCCTAAATTACCGCAGCGCGGTAAGATAAGGCGTAGATCGATTGGCGCACTGTAACTCAACTCCAAATAGTGCATGTAACGGTCACACACCTAAGCCCTGTTCGCGATGGGGGCTCGGGGATGTTGTGTTGTTCATCTCTGCCCTGGATCCTTCCGCTGGCGCTCCTAAGGCTGATCGAGTTGACAGCTCGTCACACGCTCGAAAGCTCTGCACGGTCGATTCTGCACACGCAGCTGTTCACCTCGCTAATCTCCACCGCCTCTGTAGTCAGCCTATACGCATTTGATCACAAGCCCTTTCTAGTCATTTCGAGGTTATCCAATTTGCTCTCATGACCTGGATCTATCGCAGGCATCGCTACTGCAGAACTCTTTAATAGAGCCATATATTCAAGCGCGTTTCTCAGTGACCGCGTTATGCGTCTCTTGTGTTCTGCTATCCTTGTACGTAGCTCTCTGGCGGTTTGGCCGACGTACGCGTGTGCGCAACCTTTGCAACTAATTTTGTAGACGCAATTCGTTGTCCTATTTGCAGAAAGTAGGTATTTTAAGTTCACCAGTGTAGAGCGTAGCGTTTGGCCTTTCTGCAAAATTGTTCTTCTGTTATCCTTATTTAGGACCCTACGGATGGCGTCTGAATTTCCATCTTTATAAGGAATACCTGCCATCCCAATCCATTCCGTAGTACACCGTGGGTGAGGATTTAAAATTCTCTGTAACTGGTGTTTCACTAACCGCCTCGAAGATTCACCAGTAAATAGTTGGTTACTTGATTATTTCTGGTCGGCCTTCTTGTCTTCTTCCTCTGTGCACAGGGTATGGGCTCCGTGAATCAGAGATGAGGCGATTCCAGCATACACATACTTGACGTGACCTGAATTATAGGTGAGTACACGACCTGTGTCCGTCTCTGATCTAAGATGTGGATACGCATTCGAATAATGCTGTGTGGAGGGGATGGTTAATATCAATGAGTATTTTGAATGCAATTATTTTAAATGTGTTGTCATGGCCGACTGAAATTATGTTAACAGGTCTCAACCTTAAAATGTCACTACACCAGAATAGGTGGTTCACTGATCTAGCAATTACTTTGGGGTCTTTATCCAGGAGACCTGGAAAGAGCAACGGTGAGTAATAGGTTGATTAGATTAACACACAAACATTGACAAAATGCTTGGTCTAAAACCGGGATGCGGAAGAAGACCTGAGACGTGTAAGGTATAGTGCGTCTCTGCTAACTTTGGTGAATGTTCCGTTTACATGTAGGGACCAGGTAAGCCCACTGATTACTACCACTCTCAGGAATTTGACTAAAGTGGTAAAGGTTAAACATACGCCGTCAATGCCAAGTTGCTGGCACTGCGTTAAGCTTTGCTGGTAGCGATTAACTTCGGACAGAGAATAATGGACTTCCTTACATGTTAAGCTGTCTAACGGCACGCAACGGGATTTGTACCAAGCTGTGAGGTTGCCCAAGATGGTTTGTAGTTTGCCGAATGAATCTATGCTTGGATGATGGACGCAAAGTATTACGTCGTCCGCATACTTCAGCAGGATGGCTTCTTCAGTGACGGTTATTTAGGCAAAATTAGTGAAATACAAAATGGAGACAAAATGGCTCCCTGAAGAACACTGTAGTTCCTTTGGGTGAGGACGTGTGAGAGTTGGGGGTGAAAGCTGATTACAGACGCGCACGTGTTCGCCACATAGCGTGCCTGGGACAAACTCCGCGAGGGTATTGTCACGGCCCAGCCGAAAGCGGATATATTCGCGCATCAGACATCATGCGTGTTGCCAAGGTCTGACCGGAAGCTGATGAAATCGCCTGTCAGACATCAGGTACGTTGCGATGCCCAGGGTAGGCGGATGAAGATTGGCGTGCCCGAGCATGACGGTGAACTGGCTAGACGGAGCGGACAGTCAAGTGTGGGTTGTGGGCGTACGAGGAAGACAGGTAGCCAAATCCGTCAGGCGGTGTTTAGAGGATTGGTGAGATCGACCTATCCAAATACGAGCGTTCTCGGTTCTGATACAACTCTCTGGTCGGCTGAGTCATGTTCTGTTTTCCATCCTGCCGACTTGGCCACGGCGTCAAGCAGAGCAGGCGTAAGGGCGCAGAGTTACCAGCGGGCGTGAACCAACCGGTCGATTGTGGGTACAGCGTTATAACCAAGTGCCTTTTTTCCGTTAACCTGGTTATCTGATTACGCCTGGCGAAATAATCTTTCGGCAGAAAAGTACGTAATTTGGAGCTCCAGAACCTAATAGAGCGCGCAACCGTAGTTAACGGTTCACATAAGCGAAATCGTTGCGCCTATCCATGATGCTGATGCCAGTGGATTTGTTTTCGTTATGCAGTGTCGAAAGCACAGTATGTACCAGACATGTGACTGCATCTATGGTTGACCTTGAGCTGCGCTAGAAAACTGGTGAAGGTCATCCAAATGAGTCTGGGCTAAGAATCTTTCACCAAGCAACATTACAAGGATCTGCAGAGCAATAGACGTGCAAACGACCGGCCGATATTTGTACGTTCTTTTCTTTGGCGATGCCATGATGCTTGCGATTTGCCAATTGTCAGCTATCTTGTGCTGCTTAAAGCACAGTGTATACAAGTTGACGAGAGGCTGTGCCAGGTAATCTGCGCACACTTTGAGAACGACAGGTGCGAAACTATCCGGACCAGGTGCTTTGTTCAACAGCAACCCGATTAATTCCCTGCGCACTTCTAGGATGTTCACAAAAGGAGGGTTAGTTGAGACTAGCTGTAACTCAGTAGACGATATAACAAGGAATATAGTACTATCTTGGTCACAAATTTGGGGTTTAAATTTTCCACATCCGGATTTGAACGCGTGACCTCGCAGGAGGAATTTTCCATCTTGCACAATAAATACTGTATCCGACTATGGGTTGAACATTGATACGGTTGAAGCGACGCAAATCTATTTCTATATCCATCGACTGAGACTACTGATGTAATCTCTTTGCGCCTAAAACCATTTCTTTAAGCCTGCGCAGTCTTTGGAGACAGTAAGACGAGAATCTCTTGGCACGGAGAAGTATTATTTCCAGTGGTATGCTGGTGTCGAAGAAAAAGGGAAAGCAACTAGTTAACTGAGCACAATTCTTCGATGCGTCTGAACAGTAAAATAAAATAACAGCGTTTGCGGCAATTGATTTACGTAGCCATTGTATGTTCTGAGGAAGCCGGTGTGAGCTTTCGATTTTTGCAACGAGTGAGATCTTTAGGGAGATAACTTTAGGTGATATGATCAGAGCTCCACAGCGATGCCTGATTACAAAGTGAAAACATTTTCGGTTAGTTAACAAGTAAAAGTGTTGCATCTAACCTGTTTGTAGATTACACTATGTTCTTCAGGCCGACGATCGCAATAAGGTGACGTCAGATGAGTTAAAGTCGACGGAAACGGTGCACAAGTAGCGCTCCAGGTGGTCGTGGACCGAAGCTGTAAATCCGTAGTAAAATTCTTCGAGTTCGTAGCATGCACAGTTGGGTGAGGGATAAATATTAAGCAGGAAAATTGAACCATAACCATTCAGCAATCTTATATTGCATTTCATGATGAAACAGCTGATGAGTTGCGAGTTGAATTGAAAAGTGGTTCTAATAGACGTGCACCTTGAGACAGCCGCAATCTAGACTGGAATTCCGCTCATAATGGTTGACGACCGAGGCATTGATCAAGGCGACAGTCGTTAAGCACTGCGTCAGGGTTCCAGTTCCGGACTCATTTGTCTACTAAAGCGACTGAACAATGACGGCAGAGGTCATGACTGTAGTCGCCACAACCAGAGTGTTGCCCCACGAACTTATTCAGGCCAGAGAATATCTTCATTCTGATACACAGCGCTCTTCAGATAAAACGCATAATCAGCCCTTCCGGACAGGTGTGGACCATCCGACGCCGAGCAGCTTTTATGCGACCAGGCTATGCGAATCTAATAAATTTGAGAAATATACATAAGAAATGGAAGGGCGCGGCACGACATTTACCCATAATGTACTTTGGCTTCATCATTAGAAAACGGAGTCAGAGTTGTAAAACAAATATTTTCCATCAGGTGGCGTCCGCGGCAAAAGTGTTGGCCTCCGTCCCATCGGACAATAGATGTCAAATCTTGCTAGGCACATTGCTTAGGAATTAGAGCATCACAGGCTAACAAAAATAAGCGATTAAAGAAAAATACGGAGGAAATCAGGCTATATGAGTTCTCAATTGGCTGTGTCGGAAGTAGACATATGTGGATTGGAATCTATGTTACTCCGCGCTTATTTACCAGATATGGCCACACCAGAATTTAGTATATTCTCTAATCTGGGTAACCGATTTGCCAACAAGGCTGTAGTCTTATGTATTACAAAGATAGCCTTAGGCGTTCATTCACACAAGGTTAGCAACGCTTAAACCTCGCTGGACTAAGTACATTCAAGTTATTATATATTATATTGAATATAATGATTTGTGTAGCTGGCTTCTGTCTATGCCGGGTGGAGAACTTTTTGATTCACCTTCCTACTATCCTAGCTAAACATGATTTGGCGACCAGATTTCGGGGATCTATTTCTGACGCAAATGGCCTGGAGTGCGGTGCACCATAAGTCTCAATGCTAAAGCCTCGTCTATCCTTGGTTTTCATAGATGATCTAGCGTGAATCGTTGCATTGGACTGTCTAATGATCGCGGATGATACCAATGGAACAACGAAAATATGGTTTAATTGTAGCGACGCAGCACACAACATGACCCGTATCATGTTAACAGAAGAAATTGAAATTCTTATACTACATAGATAGACCAAATAAAATACGTGTCGATGAAGCGCTAAAGTAATGGCGTATAGAAGGAGGGTTGTAGAAGTGTAATGAACAATGAACAATGATTTGTCACGTGTCAAAACAAATGCTTAACACGGTTGGGAAGAATAAAATCGAGTCAAAATATTTGGGAGTCATTTACCGAGCGTGTATCGAGATAAATGTGTTGCTAAATTAGAATGGTGTATAGTAAATATCGAACGTAAGCATGTGCAGCGTGCGAATAGGAAGATATGCTCGCCCACTTATGCGCCGCATCCTTGCGTCACTGTGACGTATAAATCTTGTAGAAGGGCATGCTTAATGCAATCCACAATGGTGCAGTTTAGGTAACGAAGTGTTGGGAGTTGAGAACAACATCCAAACGTTTTATTTTGAAAACTTCCAAAGTAGGTGAATATATTATTGAGTCTAGGAGAGTGTCCAAGTGTTGCCAAACCAGAAGGGAAAAGTAATTATGCCGACACCCAAGACAGCTATATCTTTCCCACCATTTTAACCAGTTACCTCTAAGCTGCGTTCAGTGGCTGACTTTCAGCAAATGGCGGAATACGTGGCTGGAATCACACAATATTTGGTACGCTAATAGATCGCCTCGCAGCTATTTTATAGCGTCCGCTGAAAACTCCTCTCAAATTCAGCGTTCGGTGATAAGAGTGATCGCGCAGGCCCTTGACATTCTTAGTTGCTCTTTACTGTGGCGCCTCTAATGCTTTTAGGTCACGCTTCAACCAAGTTTTCAAGATTAAATGCGTGTTGAACCTGAGGGCTCACGTAGGATTTTCGCCTCATTCGCTAGTTTGATAAGTCGAATCTCACGAATGCCCTACGCAGCAGGCCGACGTACTGGTTGCCCCAATTTCGTAGCTACCTCAGCCAGTTTGGAACAGTTGAGGTCACTCTGTACCAGCACATCTAGGTTACTTTCCTAGGAGCATGTCTACAAATAGGCGTAATCATGTCTATGGCGTAATTGCACAATGCGACATTTGAATACGTTGAATGGTAGGGCGTTCTGAACTAACCAGGCTAAACAAAATAACAGATGGTTAGTGACGACACACATTGCAGATAACAAACAGATTGCTCACCCCTCCGTACAAATTGGCGTGTCTCAGTAGAACAATGGAGCAATGGTGTATTACGGGTAAAAACGGCAGTGTCCAACAAGTCCCGCGGGATGGAAATCATAGAGAGAATAAAAATTCATGATAAATTGAGAAGCGTTGTGATGGACTCCGCATAAACATATGTAGAAGATATGAACTGTTCGCGTGATAAAAGTACAAATCCATAAATCCTTTGGTTGGGATTTTTGGAACCTACCGTTTGCTTGCGTTTTGTATCCCTATGGCTAACAACTTATAAAATGATATGCGAATGATACAACGATTCGTCAAATCGCTTTTTAACTATCGGCAGTATGGGGGCAGAGACGACACAATTTGGGAGAGCGTTCCAAGCCTGACACACTCGGAGGGAGATTAAAATTCTACGGCATTCCAGCCAAATATACAGTGTTATCGTTTTCAGAGGATGATCTAATAGGCTCGTATTGTGGTTCATTACCAGCAGCAGTGAGGCAAATGTGGTTCGGGTTCTTCAGAATCTGGTAAATCATTATGAGTTCCCCCCACAAACGCCGATAGCGACTGTAGTACATTCCTAGGGGCTTCAATCTAGACTGATAGGGCAGATGGAAGAGGTCCCTAGCGTCATTGTTTGTCCTCACTTGAGGAGTCTCGAAAGCAATGAGATCTCATTTTTGCCACGTCTGCAATACTTGGATGGCGTAAACCATGTGGGGTCACACGTAAACTTTAGGCGGTTATTTTAAGGTTGTGGTGTCAGACCGACAGAATTTTATTCGAATTGTTGAGTGCGCTTTCTGGAGGCCTTGCTTCTTTTGGGCATCCGAGACCAAAAATAACAATTCTGAAAGTATTTCTGCAATGTGTGATCTCCAATCCTGTGCACGCTCGCTGGCTGGTGACGCAGGTGTATCATTTTGCACAGCTGTGTTCAACAGAAGCAGCTTCCTCGTTGACAATTCACAAATGCAATCTAGGTCATCTTTGAGTAGATCATGATCTTCCATGTTAACTAACTGTGGTTCGCGAGCTCCGGTTGACATTTCCTGGCTGCGGTAACAAGATTATTTCTTGTTAGATTTCTCCGTGCTTTGGAATTATTTCGTGAACATTGCAATAGTATTCAGTTTCATTTCTGATTCTGAATTTTCCAACCATAAATCCCTGTATTATCTCTGCTGAACTTCAGTGGTTTTACTCCCGCTTTTTGCTTCACAATTGGCCGCCATCTTGGTCTCGGATTTTTCAAAATGCCCACACAAGCACGTTGCGGTTCTTGTTCCAGTCTTGTCGGAAGTCGGGCAAATGTACTCACATGTGTTATGTCTTACGTTAAATTTTATGTTTCATGCACATTTTTGGTGTTTTCATAAAATCCAACATGATTGCGTTTAAATTTTGTGTAAGAAACGCCGAAACGATATACAGTCGGAGAAGGTAGTGTAGGATCGCTTTGTAGGCTAAATCATCTCGTTGTGAACAGCTCCGTGTGTTTGGCCTAACAACCTAGCCCGAAGCGCCTCCAGGTTTCAGACAAGCTTTACTGTTCGCCACCGTGCAAACGCATCAGCAGGAATGTTTGCATTTACCAGTGGCCCAGCTACACATGACTCGATTATTTCACCTGTGTTGTTTTCTACAGGAACAGACGTACCAGTGTGTAAAGGCCTGTGTAATGAAGACAACTGAAAGGTAGAAAGAAGGAAAAGGCAGGAAAGTTAACAGACTTCAGCTGCTGCAAATCAGCAATCGGCCAGACGGCATGAAGCGCGGGAAAATCTTCATCATGCAAGGTCAACGTTGGCCCACCAGATGCGCTTTAAATTTAATGTTCCACGCGCCCAAGTCCAGTGCACCAACCCACCTGATACCTTACGATCATGAAGTTTAATTTCACAGAGCCTAATTAAAAGACTCATCGACGTAGGGAAGGAAGGGTTGCGAGTGCAGCATAGTACCGAACAACCTTCGCGTAGTGCCAGCTGGATGGTTCGAGATTATCAAGTTCCAGCGAATGGTTCGGCGGCAGTATTTCAGGAGGTGGTGGGTTTTCGCCTGACAAGAGTTCTCCCTATAAAGAGCCACATATGTCCGTTTAACAACACTGTGACGTGGCGGATTTGACTCGCCACTAAATAAAGTCACTGCCCCTTGCCTCTCTGATTGCCATTGTAATTCAAGGGTGGGTTGGGCCCCTGGTCCTATACGGTCCTAAATGCGCATGAACCACTTGTTTGGTCACCGGCTCCCAACGGGTTGTGATACACTCATATCGCCCTGCTGCCTTGTAGGTTAGATTCTTGATCAAAGGCTCGGGTGGGGTCCCCTAAAACAACCCTCTAATTTGAACTAGGCAACCGGGTAATATCTCGCCCACTGACGAACCATGAACTTACAACCACAACCATTCACCCGCTCACTTGCTGCTACCATGCTGTTCACTCATGTCACTATGCCAAATGCACAAGCACACGCTACCATTTTACCTACCCTTCCCTTGTACCATTCACACCCATTTTTACCTGATTCCTCTATGGTGATCTACCCCACTTACACCGATGAACCTGTTCCCGTGACATCTGCCAACTCAACCACAAACTGTTCAAGAGAGAGCTGCCGGTCCCAAAGTCGCCCATCTTCGCTCCTGCAACCCGGAACGCAGTTCAAACTTGCTGCCTTCAACGTACACACATTACTGCAGATCGGTCAGCAAGCTGGACTTGCACGCACGCTAGAGACCCTTGGAATTGACATCTGCTGCCTGAATGAAACACGACTCCAGGACTCTAACTCGGTCTACCAGCTGGTGTCACCGCTCCACCCACGCACTCTATTCCATCTCCGCTTCTCTGCTGACACCGAGTCTGTCGCATCTGGGCAAGCTGGTGTTGGAATCGCCCTCAGTGCTAGAGCCGAGACTGCTTTGATTGATTGGATTCCGATCAATAGCCGCCTTTGTGCGATGACGCTCCATGGATCTTGTAAAGTTAGCAGACGTCGATTCGAAAAGCGTGCTCTCTTCGTGATCTCGGCCTACGTGCCCACTGACTGCAGCTCGGACATCGTCAAAGACCAGTTCTACCAGAACCTTCATGAGCTGCTCCTAAGGGCTCCTAAAACAGACATCATTGTTTTGGCAGGAGACTTCAACGCGCGTGTCGGTCGTCTGCTGCCATGTGAGCGCCACCTCGGGGGCGCGGAAGCGTATGCGACTGATGATAATTTTTGTCAACGTGCGTCGATACCGATCGTGCACTGGTATGTGCGACCGTTTGCATGCGTTTCGGTGGTTCGCCTAGGACAAAACGCACCGGACTGAACACCTACAATTTGGATGAGCAACAAGCCTTGCTGTCGGCCGGTTTGTTTGAGATAAGTTGTAGCCTTGACGACGCAAACTACTTCAGCACGACCTCAACGGTCTCACCACATGGTCTGCGGAAGTCCGCCTACCGGTCAACCCAACTAAGTCCGTACTTATGAGCATGGGGAAGGGTAGGGCTGGCCGAATTAACACGATTGACGGCCAACCGCTATATGACATACCTTTCATAAAGCACCTATTTGTACACTCGCGCTATGATTTGAAGTCTGTTGACAATACGAACATACTATATCGTAACGGACTGCGCATGCTTTGGGCGATCATATGCAGCTTCTGTATTTAGTCTGAAGTGGTCACCACTCGCCGCTTCTCTTCCATCATAAGACCAATGCTGAAGTAAAGATCACTTGCCTACTGTGCAGTCACTCGACACGAGGACCGGAAGATCGAAGGGGTCCAACAGGTGACTACAAGGATCATTCAAAGCTTACCAGAATTATCGCATGTTGACCGGTGCGAGAAACTAGGACTGTATACATTGTCCTATCGGTGGATGCGAGTCGATCATAGCATGACCTACCGTATAGTACATCTCGGCGACTACCCAATTTTGAGGCTGTTGCTTCAAATGGGAACGCTATGCAAAATACGCGGACACCGGTACAAGATTATAGTGCCGGATACAAAACGATTACCCCAACTCCTGTGAATCGTGGAGAGTAAAATTGCACAACAGTTCAAAAGGTTTTTGGACTTACATTTCAACCGCATTCAGTTCAGAGAACGATTGCACAGTAACAACGATATATTGCATTTGTGAAACTGTAAGTACGACGTTTTAAAATGCTTTATAAATACTTATCGAAGGATTGGATTAACGGAGAGCGCAGACGCTTCGCTAACATTCTGGACCATATAACGATGGAATTGTACAGATTAATATTTCTACTTGCTCCCACATACAGTATTTATTATTCAGAATTTGTCAGCGAAAAGCAGGAACTTGGAGAATATAACTCTTGCCAGTTCGTTGATGAACACAAGGAACAGCTGCGGTCCCAGCACCGAGCGCTGTGAGACACAAGTCTACTTTAATCGCGTTGGAGAGTGGTTCCAATAAGACGCAAGTGAACCCTCCGTCGGTGAAGAAAGTTTACAATCCAATGAAGATTACTATCTCCGATTCCATAGCTCTGTTCCCTGTGAAGTACAATGCGGTGATCTATCCGATCGAAGGCTTTGGAGAAGTCCAGATAGATGAAGTCAATTCCGACCCCATCATTAACCACTTCCGTCCAACTACATGCGCAGTCAGCAGATTGGTGGTGCATGCGTTGCATTCGTAATTTTAGGCAATCGCAGCCGGATCAAACCTCACTTGCAATGTACACCAGTGGAGCTAGTTTATGGCACAATGCTATTTTTGCGGGGAAAATTCTTTTTGTATCCCGTATCGTCTGGCATGTCTCTTCGAAACTTTGCGTCCGCCCTAACTCAGCGCGTACGTTCTCTCTGCCCGACTCCGCCTCCTGTGCCTACCAGAAATGGGCAAATACACTGCGGACTCTCTACCTGAACTCATGTCTTCCGCCGCAACGTACGTATTTTCAACAGACTTTAGGTTGAGACCGGTTAACATAATTGCAGTCGGCCATGACATCACATTTAAAATAATTGCATCCATAATACTCATTGATATTTACCATCCCCCCACACAGCGTTATTCGAATTCGTATCCACATCTTAGACCAGAGAAAGCTACAAAGTATTATACGCCCGTACAAGGGCCTTAGATGCATCAGTGGTTCGTTGCCAGTAGTTTTTTGAACGACAAATAGTTAGCCATTCAAGACCTGATTAGCATATCAATTCAGTGACAATTGTTCTGGCAAATTTCTTATAAAGATGGTGTTATTTGTATCTACCTCATATGCTTTTCATTGTTTACCCCTGTCCATCGCGTGCTTCTTAGAGATGCGAATTCACCCTGCCTAGGAGTATAAAGCACATTATTTAGCTGACTTGACTTCAACAATCCAAACGATACCGGAACTAGTCATGATGTGTTGAGAGCGAGCAGAACGATTCTCTTCACAACAGATGCATACTCGGTCATCGGATTGACGGAAGTTCGGTACATACTCATCCATGATCCAAATTAAAATCGTGTGTCTCATA
>CALYDF020008198.1:0-11868 GCA_944474145.2 Dicrocoelium dendriticum | reverse complement strand
TCCTCGATAGCGACTGCGCAGAGCAAATTTATTGTTTGCATGGAGGGTTTGCTCTGAGTCAGGTCACGTTGAAGAGTTCGTCGATGTGATCTAATTTATTGGTCGAAGACATTTACTCATCAAAAATTTTTAAATCCGCTTCCATGCTCCAATATTACGGGATCGGTTACCTTCGCTTGATAAGGTTTGTCAACTATATTTGCAGGGAACTTCTTTTGTCAGATTCTGGAATTTATTAAATGGCTTAAGGAAATCGATTATGATCTGCCTCTGAGCCCAGTTATTTTGAGTAATGTTTTTGGTATTAATAATGAGTGTGAACCTGCGATCGTTGCAACTATCTACTGCTTGCTTAAGACATGAAGATATGGTGCAGAATTCATGCAGATGCGGATTGTTACTTAATTCAGAGTGATTTAAATGGTGTATCTGAGTTTTCAACGTAGACTGTGCTAGTTTAGCGTAACCAAATGCAGAGTGCTGTCCAGAAAACAGCAGATTGTTTATTTCTGCTGGCTAGGGACGAAAGAACTGCAGCGACTATACTTCGAAAGCGACATTGGCTTGATAGTTCAGTAAGATAAGGTGGTTCCCGGCAGTTTGAAAATACATTGCGAACTAGTAATCAACACGTCGAGCTGTTACGACGAGCGTTCAGGCTAGCATACATCTGTTTTCGGACAGAAGCTAAAATTCTATGTTCGCTCCCGTTTCAAGTGCAAAATTCAAGCATGGCATGTAAGAAGGAAGCATGACTTCACTAATTTGGATAAACGTCAGTATAGTGGTCCGAAATACATCGCTGAAATGCGCCACCTTCTATACGAATATCTGCTGAAACTTCTAGGATTATTAAGCTGGTAAAACCGCCGAATACGCGGCTACTTTATAATAGGTTACTTGAATTACACAACCGAACTCACGTGTATCACTTTTACTACAACTCAGCAGTGCTCACAACTTCTTAGTCCCTCCTAGAAATTAGCCGAATTGTACATAATTTCTTATGGTTTTAAAAATTGTTTTTCCGTATGGTTGTCTTAAATACACCATGCTCTACACGAGTACTGCTGCCTCAGCATTTAAACAAGCCAAACGTAAAAGTCGGATAGATGACGCGCTTCGCTACTTCATTTTTAACTTCATATCAATGAGCATCTTACTGTTGTAAAATACCGTAGACTTCCTTTGCGCCTGGCTGTTAAAATAAAACTAACACTGCTTTATGTTGACAAAAATGCTACTAAATACATTTCATCAATAAAATTTTCGATAACCCAAAATACTGCACAACTTAGCTTGCAAGGTTGTGTCTCATAATCCGTAAATATTCATTGTCTATTATGTCCCATTCATGTTCATTAGGTCATCCGAGGCAAACACACTGTAATGAACAGTTCGTAACTTGATTGGCAAAGGAGGAGTATTAACGCTATCTTGCAGAAAGCTGGTAAATTGTTACGATCTAGAGCTGTTGCCAATGGTACAGTGGCATTTTTTCTAGCTTGTGGCAAAAGTAGTTACTGGTCATGGGTTAGGGTATCGTTGGAGCTGGTGGATGTGCACGAAATGCGAGATGGCCTAGGGCCTACGCCCGTCTAGTCCGCTTCGGCGTTTGTAAAATTCGACATAGCAGCTGCTGCAACCAACTGTCATCTACATTTTTGTCACAATTTTACCTACTTGTTTGATTCCATTGCTCTCCATTGTGTATCAGAAAAATGTTTATCGTGAAATGCAAACAATATTTGTATTTGCAATGGAATCCATGCTCGGAGTCACGTTAATTACGATTGAACAAAAGGCAACCTTCTGGACACAGGGAGACTGGTAGATATGACGCCGTCGTCGGTGTGTTCATAAATAGGTTTGAATTTTAAGGATCTTGCAGGCAATAATGAACTTCCAGGATTTTCTGTGCATAAACAAACGAGATAATCTTGTTCGTTATTTGCAACACAAGTGCAAGTTTCTGTCAACAACGCATTGATTATCTAGGTTTGTGGACATAAATGGTGGAATAAGGATTGCTTGTTTATCGGACGGCTAGTAACCTAAAAACCAAAATTGAAGCTCTGAGTCGAATAAGTGCGGTTATATTTGGGTGGTTGGTTGCATAAGTCAGCTATGGGTATTTTCTTGTACCGAAGCAAAATTGTGTTTGCTTCGTCGCTTGTAATGCCATACGTGAAATAGTAATCGTATTTTCCTCCATATCCCTGCATTTTCCAACTAAATTCCTGCATAGTTTTCAGTTGATTTTCAGACTTTATCGCATCAAATATTTTCACGGATCTTCTTAGTAGTAAATCAAGATTGTTTCCAGTACATCGTAGAATTGTATTTACCACGGCAGTATTCAAAACAGGCTATGGGCATGTACTTAGAATACTCCAAAGGTAATGCGAAAACAGTTATACATATTTTGCACAAAAGCTGCATGTTAATTTGTGCGAATAAAAAATTTCCGTTGTTCAGGTGCGTTATATTCACAAACACTTCGCTGTGATTGAAAGTGTTGTCTTATCCAAGGAAACTGCTTTAGTGACATTGAAACCGGGAGCAAATAGCACACGTATAACGGATTCCACCATGAAAAAAGATGTATAGCAGCTTAACTGAACCTCAAGACAACCGCACATAGGGAGAATGATATGTAAATATTAGTTTTTAAAATATCACAGCAAAGTTGAAAAAGCAAAAGAAAATTATTGCTTTTAATACAGTTGAATATATGTTCCGCAGAAATGGTACAGCGTCAGTGTAAACCTTTATATATTAGACAACACTCATGTACTAATGTAACCGAAAAAAAAGGATAAAAATAAATTTGTGCAAATCAACGCACATGCATTCATTTCGACCAAACCACAGAAATCAATAGTGTATTTTGTGGGTAAATACTATAACATGCACACAGCGACTCCGTGGTAAATGAAACACAAAAATACCACAGATAATAAAATCGTTTGCCAATCAATCACTCGCGAATTATTAGTAATTCACATGCCCAAAATTTGTCATTTATTTCAGGCAAAACTTTTAGCATTCCAACTAACTTCGTGAGCCTTTTCAACCCATTGTGCAAAGTGGCTGTGTTAAAGCCTACATGTTATTGCCTCAATTCCCAGCTTTAAATACTATCAAAATAGAGAAATCGTCCACGCTAAGCTCGCTACTTTGGAACAGTTGCTCGTGCAAGATTACCCGCACCTTGTTCCTTACATATATGTAAGGGTGCAGGTGGGTCGAATACTGAAAATTATGCACAGACTCCGGACACGATAACTTGCGTACTGAATCAGAAAAATACCTCGCACGCTCCTCATAATTCGCTGGTCAATAATATCAAATTTACGTAGCTTCATCAATATTGACAACGCATCTACGATTTCTAATTGCCGCCATATCTAACAGAATGTAAATTCATATTTTAGAACGAAAACGAACATGTGTGTTATGCGCGGATAAATTAATGCAATTAATGTACGCAATCAGCTTTACAGGTGCCTGGACACCACACAGATGATTTAAATTAGATTTTAGGAGACAGAGCCGAAACGATTGCAGTCAACTTCCAGAACCCGAATTTGTATGCGCTAAGATATTCCTTCAGCTTGTCATTCCAGGTTGGCATCAAATCGCAGTGAACTATGTTGGGGAACCTGCCGGGTACAGTACGTGATCATGGCCGAACCAATTATCTAAACACATAATTTTGATAAATCAAACATTCCAACTTCACTAGTGTCCAACTCTTTCGCTTATATATTCTTATAACTTTGATGTACATGCACGATGAGTTGTAATGAAAAAATATTTTCAAAGGAGAAACAAGTTAAGTTGAATCTTATTGGTTGAATTTCGTCGCATTTGGAATCAATCAGAAAACAGGACCAACTAAGTAAAATTAGGCCACCATTTATCATATGGCATTATAAGCAGTTTGGTCTGCGTAATGTATTCATAGTAGCAGAGGGAGTCGAATGATATCGGTAAAACTTTCTCATATCTAGATCCACATCTAGACCCAGTGGTTCCAATCACGAACTGACAACAGTTGAATTGCGGTTTCCCGTATTACCAGGGTACGATGAAATGCGAACTGCTTGCCATCCGAGGATTTGAGTTTGTTCGTGGACTACTGATTTTGATATATATCCATAGCATATTTTCGCATCAAATTATTCCAAGAGAGACGTTGGTTCAAGTGGCTTAACTCTTTTAAAATGCCTTGCAAAATGTGCAGCGCCGTTATTAAGTGTGAAAGCATTTGATGAATAAATATTGGCTTTAAGGGCTTACGAAAGAATTTAAGCATAATACTGATAAATACAAACATTGTGGAGTGGATAGAGCATAATTCGGACAAGTCTGATACCACTCCCTCGAGTGTTAAGGTAAAGACGCATAACAAGGGTACGCACTTCGTCACAATGCCCCGAATAATACTTCGTTACCTGGAAAACATTGCTTTCAGAGTATGAGAAAATTCGCCGTGGGTCACCTCTGGAAACGTTTAACGAAATTACTCTGAAAAGCAGAATCCTCATTTGTAACGCTGACTTAGAAGCGCAAACAGACTGCTTGCTATAGGTCAGGTGTATTCGAGTGATAATATACATTAGCTAGATGTTTCTAAACCAAGGATTAACAACAATCAGGACACAAGTTAGCATGTGTGATACAGATAGTACGTAGAGAAATGTACAACATTGTGGTAGACAATGACACATTGATGATTCCAAGTTGGAAGCAACAAAACTGTTAATTAAGCTTTAGCTGGTTCTGGGGATTTTTGACGACGACTTCTCCAGACTGTGACGATCTTACTATGGATGGCGAATTATATTTAAGCAAGCACATGAAGTCCGAGTAAGGAGTTGCATTTTGAAACGGTGAGCATAATGTTTAACAGTCCACAATCAAGATGGGTGCCTTATATAAAACAACGGTGCTGTTTAGTATAAAATTTTCCAGTTAGTATCACACAAAATCTGACATTCGCTGTATCTGGGTATGAAGCAATACTAATATTTTCCAACAAAATACGAAACCTTAATCTTCTAACATGTAGTGCATTGTGGTGTGATGATCGTACACAAAGTGACTACACCGAACGGTCGAACAACAGTTCCACTAACGCTACAAGTGCACGCTTTTTGTAATATTCAACATGATGATTAGTACGGCAGCAACAATTATGTCCTTTTGTTCCAAATAAGCAATTCACTGTCTATGATGGATCTGTCCAACTCACTGAGAGTAAGGTACGTAAAGTTGTGTGTCCACACATGCAATCCGTTATGAACATACATTCCGTCAGACCACTCAAATGAGACGTTCGCACAGTTCGTTTCCAAACGTATTCTTTGGTATGTGCAGTTTTCAATTGTATATATACTTTTAGAAACGTATAAGTACATTACACACGTTTGCAAATTCTAACGTGAACAGAATATTGCCGAAAAATGCGTCGATGACGGTGGAATTCTAAAACAAGGCTTTTCAAGAATTTGTGTCACCGATATTTTGGATAGTGATCGGACATTAACAAAAAGAATAATTGTACACGAGCCTCAAGAATATGACACGGTCAACGAATGCCAAAGTCAGCTGCTCGTAATATAAAGTGTTGTAAATCCACCTCTGGTATTTCAGGTTGGCAATACGCAACGATATTGCCAGACATGGTGTAACAAGTAGATACTTTTACGATTACTGACTACCTTGATTTACACATTCAAACGAACCGCTTAGCTCAAGTTGCTTTGCAAACCGGAAATCGAGTAACTACATAACCCTAATTACCTACCCGCATGCTGCGTAAACTAGGGTTCCTTTATTACCAATTTAACAGTGAACACATGTTGACACGATTGTATTTCCTCGCCGAATTTCCCTTAACAGCAGCGCATTGATTATTAGCCTCCCTCTAGAAAATATAAGGTCCGAAGCTCAGTAATTTTTAACATAACTGATGTTACCTCTACGTATGGAGTTCGTGTCAAGTACAGAGTTACGGACAATTGAATGACGAACTCAGAGCCACGAATTACCATAGACGGACGAGGAAATGAAAGCTTCGCTGTTGGGAAAATGCTAGTCACTATTCTACAAGCGCTTTCTCAATAGTACGAAACGGCGGATTAGATAAGACTACCCCAGGAATATTGAATGTAGAAGCCTCCGCTTGTTATGATCGAACCTCGAATCATTTACTAATAATGCATATGAAAGTTAAGCAATCCCCTATATAGTACTGATGAGAAAAGAACGGGCGCAGGGCCACCAGAGCAATATTTGCTTACGGTGTTAGTTGTTAGCCAGTGGCTAACTTATGAAAACAAATCACCTACCAACCATCATATATCCATAATAAAAATGCAGCCCTGAGTAAATTTCTTCATTTAGAGCAAAAGCCGGTATCACGGGCGAGATCTAAAGCTGGGTTTCATGGAAAATCCAATTGTCACAAAGGACACCCGTGCTAAAGTTATCTCAAATCCTCTCTGCTATTTCATTCTGGTATCGCTATTTATGTGTGAACCAGCTCAGAATGATAACGCAGTTGTTCACCCTACGTACAAAACGCTTGGAAGTGCATTGTCTGCACGAAGATCGCATAATACTGGGAACTAGAAAACTTCCGCGTATAACATACAAGCATTATTTGCGCTTCCCTAAATCGCTGGTTTATCTCACTTCCATAATATGTGTAAAACATACTACAATGAAGAGCATAGATTTAACTTGACGTGAATTTATTGTTACAAATCCTACTAAAGTTGCCGCCTAATCGGGGCTAGTTAGACTTAAGAGTAGCATCATCAACATAGAATTTCCATGAAGTTTTAAGGGAGAAGGAAATATTTGACCTCCAGGTGAGAGAAACTGCGATCGCAACCTGAAGAGGGCACTTGATAAACGAACGTGTGCGAACATGTATTGAACACAATTGAGCAGCGTAAACCTTCATATATCTGACGTAAAATTCCATGTGCTGGCGAAGGGAACCATTGTGTGGTACATAAATTTTCTACATATTGCACAGAATACTAATCCCACGTAAAACTAGCATAGAACCATACCGTGTTTCAAGTATCATAAGAATACATGGTAGATTGTGGTAATTTGTTTACATATTTTTGTCGTATATATTGTAGCTATAATGTTTCGCGACAAGTGGCCCTCCAAGTTGGGTGACATAAAATAGTGACGCGGGAATGCGAAAGAGTAAGAAGCATACATTAGATATAGCCATTCTTTACTCCATCAAATTAAAAATGAGCACTAATCGTGGCCACCTAGACGAAAACATCATAAGCATATTGGCAACTTATCTTGCAACAAAAGAGCGGCTTTGGCATATTTAATCACGTGCCTTAACAAAAGTGGCTCATATCCGGTTTTATTCTTGCAGTATGCTAATAAAGTCACGTTTGCTTACTCGCCTCAGACATTGGCATGATATTCTTGAGTACCGTGATCGCACCAGTTGTCATGATGTAAAAGCATGCCGAAGACAGCTTATAAGCAGCACCACGCGTTCCTGCTTCCAATTTGGCCCTGCTTCTAACTAAATTTTAGGCAAAAACCATCATGCTTGTTGCTTTGCAATTGATGACTTTGGTGAGTACTCAGCTCACTTCCGTGTACCTTCGTTATTATATTGTTGAAAACTATGGGAAACATTTTGTGGAGCTCATCATGATTGCATTCCTCTTTGAAAAAAGTCGTCGAAAATTTTATACTAAACAGCACCGTTGTTTTATATAAGGCACCCATCTTGATTGTGGACTGTTAAACATTATGCTCACCGTTTCAAAATGCAACTCCTTACTCGGACTTCATGTGCTTGCTTAAATATAAGTCGCCATCCATAGTAAGATTGTCACAGTCCGGAGAAGTCGTCGTCAAACTCCCCAGAACCAGCTAAAGCTTAATTAACAGTTATGTTGTTTCCTACTTGGAACCATCAATGTGTCATTGTCCACCACAATGTTGTACATTTCTCTACGTACTATCTGTATCACACATGCTAACTTGTGTCCTGATTGTTGTTAATCCTTGGTTTAGAAACATATAGCTAATGTATATTATCACTCAAATACACCTGACCTATAGCAAGCAGTCTGTTTGCGATTCTCAGTCAATGAGTACAAATGAGGGTTCTGCTTTTCAGAATAATTTCGTTAGACATTTGTTGGATGTATCCAATACGAAGATATTTTATCTTATGTATTAAAAACTAATTAGGTAACAATACTCTTCTCTATGTTAGGTGACGAATTGCGTGCAAATGTTCTGCGTTAGCTCATTAGCACTCTAAGCAATGTTATTACGGTTTTACTACTTATGGCTTATTAAAGCAACACTAGTTTCTTAGTCGCTTTTAATATAAGTTGTTTCCATCAGCGATGCAAATATTTACAACGCAAATTTCATTCTTCAAATTATTGCACTCTCAATATCGTTGCGATAATTTTGTGCAAACCGTAATGTATGAGTTAATTTATTTGAACAAACGGTATGCTCAAAAGTTTTAAAAAGATAAATTGTAGTATGTATACAGATCAAAACTAAGAGATTGCGAACAACTTCGTTTTCGGGGTTTGTCATCTGTGCGCATTTATTCGGCTCCTGGTAGAGCTCGAACCCGCAACTTAACTGTTTTCAGTCCGTGATTGCGACTACTTATTCGAGATGTGATTCAATATATCACGACTTGCTAACGATGACATTCAACCCCCTGTGCTACTCTGAATTTAGTACGCAGACCAAAATGCTTATAATTTCATAAGTTAATTGGTGGCTTAAATTCAGTAGGTTGGTCGCTTGGACAGGGGCTACCCTGTCCTTTGCACGATAGTAAAATGCGCGTTATTGGATAATGAGCGGTGCTAGATAAAATCCAATAACGTATTCAGGATGGTAGTTGCCGTCCTTCGTAGCTCAGTTGTCTCAATCATGGACTGGCAACAGTCGAGTTGCAAATCCGAGCCCTACGGGATCTGATAAAATGCGCACTGCTGACGATTCCCGAAAGGATAAAACGCGCGTACAGTGCATTTCCGGGTGTGTGCTGTTAGTCCTACTCAGTTGAGATGTGACGAAATTCTAACAATAAGATTCAACAACCCTTATTTCTCCATCGTGCATGTACATCAAAGTGATTAGAATATGTAAGCGAAATCGTCGGGCAATACTGAAGTTGAAAGTTTTGCTTTATCAAAATTAGGTGTTTAGATAGTTGGTTTCGATGTGATCACGAACTGTCCTTGTCGGGTTCCCCAACATAGTTAACTGTGAAGTGGGGCCAATCTGAGGAGACAAGCTGAACGAATACCTTAGCACATACAAATCCAGTTTCTGAAAGTCGACTGCAATCGTTTCCGCTCTTTTTCATAAAACCTAACGTAAACCATCTGTGTGGTTTCTGGGCAACTGATGCACTAATTTCGAATATTGGTATCGTTTATATAACTGCGAATAACACACATGACTTTTCTCGTTCTGAATAATGAATTTTCTTTCTTTTAGATATGTCGTTTTTAGAAATCCTAGATTCGTTTTCAATATTTATGCAAATAAGTATATTTGATTTTAGTGAGGAACAAATTCTGTGGAGCGTGCGAGGTATTATTCGTATGCAGTATGCAAGTTAACGTGTCCGGAGCCTGTACGTACTTGTCAGCATTTGCCCCTTGTGCACCCGAAAGATAAGTAAAGAACAACGTGTGTGTAATAATGTACGAGCAACAGTTCCACAGCAACGACCTTAGCGTCGACGATTTCTCTATTTTAATAGGATTTAAAGCTGGGAATTGAGGCAATAACATGTAGGTTCTAACACTGCCAATTTACAAAATCAGGCTGAAGAGGCTAAAATAGTTTGTTGGAAGGCTAAAAGTTTTGCTTGATATCAATGACAAATTCCGGCATGTGGATTACAAAAGTTCTCGGGTGATTCATTGGCTAACGATTTTTAATTGCTGTGTTGTTTGGTTATCACATTTATGACGGAGTCTCTGTGTGCCGGTTATAGTATTTACTTTCAAAATGCACTATTTACTGTGTGCTTTTTCCAAATTCACTTTCTGTGCGTTACCTTGCACAATGTATTTGTTTGGATTTGTTCATTTAAAATGATACATGAATAGAGCCTAAAATATTTAAAATATTATGTGACTACACTCTTCTGTATGTTTTCCGCGGAACATAGAATCAACTGTATTATAAGCAATAATTTTCATCCGATCTTTGTGACTTAGCTCTGATATTTTCATTACTAATATGTTTTATTTCATTTTCCCTATTTCGTTTGTCTTGCAGTTCAGTTAAGCTACTTTATATATTATTTATTGTTAAATCCCGTTATGTGTGTGCTATTTACTCCCAGATCTAATTTCACTAAATTCAGTGTCCCTGGCTAAGGCAATACTTTGAATGACATTGAATTATTTACGAATACAACGCATCTGAACAACGGAAATTACTTTAGTTGAACTTGCACAATAGGTTGAACTCTGTTCTCGCATTATCTTTGCAGTATTCTTAGTACTTGTCCGTAGCCTGTTTCGAATACTGCCGTGGTAAATACATCCATGCGATTTACTGGGAACAATCATAATTTACTACTAAGAAGAAGCATGCAAATATTAAGTTGCATAAATAGCTAATAACTAACGGAAATTTGTGCAGCGATTTATTCAGACAATAAAGGAATATGGAAGAAAATGTGCGGTTTCGCGCATTTGTTTTCAATAAACGAAGCAATCACAGTTTTGCTTTGGTTTACGAAAATACAGAGACTTGCACCTATCCACCCACAGATCACCACACTTTCCGACTAAGTGCTCCAATATTTGTTTTTAGTTTACTAGCTGTCCGATAATCAAGAAACCCTTATTCCACTCTTCATATCTACAAACATAGATCGTCAATGCGTTGTTGACAGAAACTTGCACTTGGGTTGCAAATAACGAACAAGATGATCTCATTTGTGTATGCACAGAAAATCCTGGAAGTTCTTTACTGCTTGGAAGATTCTTGAAGTCCAAACCTATTTATGAACACACCGATGACGGCTTCAAATCTATCCGTCGCCCAAGGTGTCCAGAAGGTTGTCTTTTGTTCAATCGCAATTAACGTGACTCCAAGTATGGATTCCATTGCAAATACAAATATTGCTTGCGTTTCATGCCAAAATGTGATCTGAAACACAATGGAGAGCAATGGAATCCAACGGATTGAAAGCACTATTTTCGATTCTTGAAACAAAACACCTTGCTTTCAATACGTTTACATCATTAACCATTTGCAAACATTTAAATTTTCCGAAATTGCTTGATTGCTTTTAGTATTACGGTGTATTTTTAAGGTAAAAGCACCAATTATTGGGCTGGGAGCTATATATCTCCTCCTTTAAGCAACATAATTTCACTGGGAGTTTTACAATAGTTTGCAATCTCATAACTATATACTGCTCCATTACATAACCTGCGCATCTCCAGTTTCTTAAAATATTACGGACTAATAATAGAAATGTCAATGAACACTTTAAAGCCAACACAGAAGTTGACGTTTAACTCACTCAGCTGATTATTGGAATTGTCACCGTTAGTCAGCCATTTTTCCCAAATTTGCTTTGAAAAACATGTTAATAATTCCGGCCCTGCTTATTCACTTAGTAAGTAGCTGTTGTGTTGCATACCGTAATATGCAAAATTTCATTTATAAAAATAGATTTAAGAAAGTGCTTATGCAATTTAACTCGTTTAACACTGCCGCGTGCGCCTTCATGCAAAAAGCAATCTACGGATATTCAACCATACTTTGGATTGACGGATATTTTAGTGCGTGAAA